>PVJS01021001.1:0-31979 GCA_004027185.1 Glis glis
TGTGTGAAATAAACTTATTTTGGAATGGTAGTAAATTTAAAGCCAGACATGGTGGTGCACATCTGTAATCCCAGTACCTGGGAGGCTGAGATAGAAGGATCACAGATTCGAAACCAGCCTCAGTAACTCAGTGAGACACTCAGCAACTTAGTGAGACCCTGTTTCAAAATAAAAAATAAAAAGGACTAGGATGTAGCTTGGAGGTAGAATGCCCCTGGGTTCAATACCCAGTAACAAAATAAATAAATAAATAAATAATTGGGAAGATGGTACAGAGAGTTTTTTCCTATCCCACGCTGAATTTCTCCTATCACTAACATTTTACCTTAGTATTGTGCATTTATGACAATTAATTGACCAATATTGATATATTATTGTTAACTAAAGTCCATACTTTATTCGTATTTCCTCAGATTTTTTACTAAGGTCTTTTATCTGCTTCAAAAGCCAATTGGAAGCCAGGCGTGGTGGCGCACGCTTGTACTCCCAGTACTTGGGAGGCTGAGACAGGAGGATCACAGGTTCATGGCCAGCCTCAGCTACTTAGTGAGGCTGTCTGCAACTTAGTGAGACCCTGTTTCAAAATAAAGAATAAAAAATAGGGCTGGGGGTGTAGCTCAGAGGTAGAATGCGCCTTGGTTCAGTCACCAGTACTACAAAAAAAAAAAAAGCCTTTTAAAGTGCATTTTAAAGTGCTTGTGAGTTAGAGATCCACGCTCCACTCTGCCTTTATGTGTAAGCTTTTCTGGTCGAAGGAGCCTGTACCAGATCAAGAGTTCATGTTAGGACGCGGCTCCTCTGTCCCTTTCTCTCTTCCTCTCACTCTCCTATCAGAGCACATGCACCCTCAGCACCTTGAGAGCACAACACCTTTGCACTCTCTGGGGCTCCTTGGGCACTTCCTGGCTTCCCATTAGAGTACTACTTTGGAATCAATGCCAGGACAAACTGCTAGCTTGTGATGTAGAGAATTCAAACAAAATCAATATAACTTTAAAAATGCATTTGTGAGTCCACCACATTAACTAAATGAGATAGAACAAATGGCTCCCGGGCTGTTAATTTCCACTTTGGCTGCTCACAGCATAGGGGGCTCTGTGGCCTGGAGGCTCAGTGGAGGCTCAGCAGGTGCCACTCGTTGGCAATGGCCAGTTCACCTTCTACACCAAGAGGCCACCTGGGCAGAGGCATGCGCTCTCTGCTGGTAGCACAGGAAGTTGGTCTCTGGAGATGAATTTAAACCAATGCTGTGTGTGGAGCCGCATTTCTCATGCTATGCCTGCCTCCATCCAAAGAATCTAAGTGCACTAGGCAGCAGGCTCCGCCCGAATGGCGTCATTGCCCATGAATAGAAGTTGACGGAGCTCAGAAAAATGCTTTAGGTCTGGCCACAGTCCAATCCCTCCTACACTTTGTCTGCCTGTAGGCAAATAGATGGAAAAATCAATTTGGGGATGCTTATTTTTACCAGTTTGTGCTAATTTAGGCATCGATTTGCCTAGCTGCTGTTGGATTTTTTAAAAATATTTTGTGACACATCTTGTTTTTTTTCCTATTTATATAGATCTTTGTACATTTGCCTTTCCAAAAAAGGTTTGAGGTGATTTATTATAAAGGACATTTATTATTATCATCTAAACTTCCTCTGCTTTTCCTTAATGTTCTACACACCCACACACACACACACACACATACACACTTCCATATATGTATACATAGTTAATGAATTAAGAGTTTATCAAACCATTGATACTCCACTTTATTTCATAAAGGGTATGGACAGAATATATAGAAATTCCCACCATACAAGAAGTTAATATAAATTACAATAGGGGAGAAAGAAAAAAGGAAATTCAAATTAGAACAAAAAATATAGCTATAAAATAGGACTTCACAGAAATCCATTCTATGAAGTAAGTCCTAGACATTTGTTCCAAATGGATGGCACATTAGCAAACACCCCTTAGAAAAGCCAGAAAGAAAGGGAAAACATGAGCCTTTGGACAAACCGTAGTGGCAATAGTCTGAAAAGAAGCTATACAATTTTTTTCTGATTCCCAGATCAGAACAAAACAACAATAAAAAAATTGAAGTCTGGAGACTGTTATGGGATCAATTATATCTTCTCACCCTGTCTCAAATTCATATGTTGAAGTACTGACCCCCAGTGCTTCAAAATGTGATAGTGTATCATCACTCAGGGTTCCCAAGAGTAACAGAACTCACACGGTATGTATATGGCAAAAGGGGATTTATCAAATCAGCTTACAAAGCAGTGTGTTTCAAAGTGGCCCCCTCCACACAGAGAGCCGGAAGAACCAGCAGCTGGTCAAGCCGTCCAAGAGCTGGAATCTCAGAATCGGAGCAACCGATAATGCAGTCCCAATTCAAGATGGAAAGGCCAGGAAACTCTCCAGAGAGACGATGGTGCAAGTCCAGTTCAAAGAGCTGAAGGACTCGAGGCCAATATCCCAGGCCAGAACAAATGTGCTTTTCTCAGAAAGAACCACAAATGTGTTCACCCAGCTTTCTTCTTTTTATCCAGGTCCTGCGCATATCAGAAAAGTGCTGCCCACATTCATTGCAGGACTTTCCCTTCATCTACCCTTACATAAGCCAGTCATCTCATCAGCACACCCAAAGTCACATAATCTTAGGTGTTTCGTAATCCAGTCATGTTGACAATCCAGATTAATCATCGTAAAGAGTTAAGTTAAAATGAGAACATTAGGGTAGCCCCTAATCCAATATGACTCGTATCCTTACGAGAAGAGAGATTAGGACATAGGCACAGAGGCAAACCCATAATGAAGACAAGAAGTCAAGGAGAGAAGCCGCAGAAGAAATCAGCCCTGCTGACACCCTGATCCTGGACTTCTAGCCTCCGGAATGGTGAGGAAATAAACTTCTGTAGTTTAAACCACCCAGTCTGTGGTGCTTTGTTATGGTGGCCCTAAGAGACAGAGACACAGAAGTGTGTTTCCGAAGGGGCCATCTCTGATGACATCACTCTTTGCTGGGTAATAAAATCACCCTAAACTAATCGGATTCTTCCTTCCCTATCTCCCACCCCTACCCCACATCCCACCCAAAGTTACGTGGCTATTGTGGGAAATCTGACATTCATACATGACCTGTGCACTGGCCACAGTTAGGTCAGTCTGGAGGCAGAGAACTTGACCCCCACTAGCTGTCTTTCTCTGGGATTTTTCCACCTGGAATTGAGAGAGTTTGACGCTAGTCCTCTCTGGCAGCAGAAGCTACACATGTAAGCCTTGTTAACAGTCAGTGGATATATTTTCTCCCAGGTAGGGAATATGAATCTGTAAGAAGAGTGAACCCAGAGAGAGTCTTCACATCATCCCAGTTTCTAGTTAATTCTTTCATTCAACCAATATTTACAGAATCCTGACTGTGTTCCAAGTATTGGTTTGATCACTCCTGACATCCATTTGCATCCTGCTTTCCTGGCAACTTGACTGTTGCTACCCTTTTATGAATTCTGCCACCAATACCCGCCCCCTACTCTTTGCCTACTCTAGAGCAAGTTGGATTTCTGTCACATACAACCAAAGTAACACACTACAATTCCCTTTCCCCTCTTAGTCACCCTGAAATGCTGGCAGAAATTTGAACAAGTCCTGCTGTCTCAGAATAACAAAAGTCAGGTCAAAGAGGTAATTAATCATGCTTCTATCTTAGCCTTCTCCACATGAAAAATAAGCAATGTTCAAATATGAACCATGCTGGTTTCCTTGTTCTACTTATTAAAGTGTATCTTTTCCCTCAATATCTGAGCTGATCCAGATACTAACCTCTCCCCTTCCCTACTTCCAATTTGAGGGCAGTGGTTCTAGAGTCTTTAACTTACAACTAGGTGGCTGTTTCAAAGAGTAAGAAGCACTTAAGTGCTTAAAAACCTCTCACAGTGGAAAAATGATTGGTAGAAATGACATTCAATTCTGTACTCATGATGAATGTATTGAAGGAATTTCTTTCACCTGGTAAAACCTTCTCATTTCTTTAATTCTATCATTAAATAGCAAATCAGACATTATCTGTCCTATTTCATTCAAGATTTATCTTTTAGGAAAGATGCATGCAGATTTTTGTGTAACTTGCTTATGTTTTCATTTTGTTGAGTTCATATTTTTTCCCAGGACTGAGGTAAACAAAACCATTAACTATATGATGAGGCCTTCAATTTTAAATAGGAAGTAGGTATTCAATCATGATTTTCAAGACATTTCACCAAAGTAGTTACCCACTGAATATTGTTGAGTAGATGCCCCCTTATTCTGACAAGTAACACCAAGACAAAGGATCTTGTACTTAGGAAATAGAATGGCATTTTAAAATTCAGAGATATTCATATTAATACTGTTTCCATTGTGGAAACACATGATCTTTAGCAACTTGAGTCTGGACACCAGTACTACTATTTGGTAGATGGAAGGCCTCTGCCAAGTATATCAGTAGACTTTAGGAGCCTCTGTTTTTTAATCTATAGAATGGGAATTAAAATACTTACTTTGCAGTATCATTAGATGGTTGTTAATGTTGTAAATACATGACTCTTATCAGTGCCTGGCACACTGTAAGCATTTAAGAAATTGTATTACTATCTAATTTGTTATATAACCAATTATCATTCATTTTTAACTGCCCTGTGTATCGTATCTCATCCCTCTTTTACAGTTTTCTTCTTTTGTCACTTGATACATCTAATTGCTGTGTTCTGGGTGACACAAAACAACTCTGGTGGCATTTTAGTTTTTACTTTTATAAAGGTGAAAAAAGAATAATAATTCTACAGTAAATTGTCCACTTATTCATAGAAAGTAACCAGTGTAAATAGTCATATGCTAGAAAAGCATGAAGATTTCCAACCAAATTATGTCTGCCAATGCCTATTAGCCAAAGATCGGTAGGAACACATCTATCATGTTATTACTTATCTTGAGGAAGGAAACCACACACCATGGGGAATAATGGGGAGTCCTTCAAGGAAGAGGGAATTAGGGAGGACTTACAGGATTTGGGCTTGCAGTACATGATTTGGAGAAAACAGGGCTTTTGTCTGGATTGGATGTTGTCAGGAAGAGAGGCTACTTCTATGATTGGGTATAGAAATAAGTCTTATCTAGAAAGAAGGAAGACTAAAGGCATCATTGGTAAAAAAAAAAAAAGCAAAAGTCTCATATTAGCAAGAAGAGAGAGATGTTTGGTTATATGTTTTTGTCTGTGATCAGACATGATACAGAGTGATCTTTTTTTTTTTTTTTTGGCGGTACCAGGGATTGAACCCAGGGGCGTTCTACCTCAGGGATACACCCCCAGCCCTATTTTTTATTCTTTATTTTGAAACAGGGTCTCACTAAGTTGCAGAGGGCCTCACTAAGTAGCTGAGGCTAGCTGAGAACCAGGATCCTCCGGTCTCAGCCTCCCAAGTTCTGGGATTACAAGCGTGCCCGGCTTCTGAGTGATCTTTTTTATGTCATGGTCCATCATGGTCAGCAGGGTGACCTTGGCTGATGCTGATGTTCTGAGACATTGCTTACAGTGAACAGGCGGGCCCATTTCTAAGTACCAGGCTAGTTCCCAACAACAGTGAAACCTAGACAAAAGTGTCAGGCCATTTTCCAGATGTCAGGCTGCTTTTCTCATTTTTATGTATTGAGTTAGTGTAATCTGCAATAGAATTTAGGTATGGATGACAGGCCCCTCTCTATTTTAAGAGAATGGAATTTAATACAGGGAATTAGGTGCTTACAAAATTCTTGGAACTCCTGAAATAATGGCTCTGGTCTTAGAATCCAGGAAAACTCCAGGGGGGACTGCTGACTATTTCATTCCCCACTTTCCTGAATGTGACAGTCACCACTGAAATTGTCGGTTCCAGGAACACTTTAGCTAATTTGCTCTGCAGAGATCAGAACACTGCTGCTGCAATTCTTAGCTTTGAAGTCACATTGCAACTGCTGGGTCCATGGCAGCTGCTCTGGGCTCTGTCTCTTGGCTCTTGCCACACTAGTGACCAGAGCACTGGGACCTTAGCCACTTCTGCCACAGAATAATCCCATGTCACTGTGGCCACTGCCTTAGCCCATTTTCTGTTGCTATAATAGAGTACCTAAGACAAGAAAAAACATTTGCTTATAGTCCTGGAGACTGGGAAGTCCACGATCAATCTGCTAGAATTTGGCAAGGGGATTCTAGCTATGTCATCCCATGACTGAGGGCAGAAGGACAAGAGAGTATGAAGGGAGGGGAGAGAAGGGAGAGAAGACAAGAGAGAGGAGGAGGGAGAAAAGAAGGGACTGGAACTCATCCATTTATCTGGAACCCATTTCCATGAAAACTAACTCACTCACATGCATGATAACTTACTCACTCCCATGATAAAAGCAATAAGTCATTCATGGGGGCTCTGTCAATTAAAGGCCCCACCTCTCAACACAATTGCATTGAGTATTAAGTTTTTTTCTTTAAAATTTTGTGTGTGTATGTGTGTGGTACTGGGGATTAAATCCAGGGGCATTCTACCATTGAGCTATACTCCAAGCCCTATTTTATTTTTTATTTTGAAGCAAGGTCTCACTAAGTTGCTGAGGCTGACCTTGACCCACGCTCCTCCTATCTCAGCCTCCCAAGCACTGGGATTGTAGGCGTGTGTCACCACACCCAACTTGAGGATTATGTTTTTTGATACATAGAGTTAGGGAAACACATTCAAACCACAGTATTCATCTTTGTCAACAGAAGCAACACAAGTTGCAGCAGCCTGTTTGCTGTGTCACTTCCAATTTCTAGATCTCACATCAGCAGTGTGATTGCCTGAACCGACATCGTAACTGAAACCCTAGCTGCAAGGGGTTTGAGAACCATGGTGTTTAGTTTCTCCAGCTTCTGCAGTGGAAAGGCATACTAGTGGAAGGAGGTTGGAGTGCACTTTGATTTCCAAGCCAGCTCGTTCATCACAAGTCCTTTCCAGAAGTCAAGAGAATCCAAACCTGATTCATTCACTACTTTGCTATGTGAAGTTAGTAAAGTATTATCATCTTTCTGGGCCTTAGTCTCCATGACCAAGATGGAGTATTCTTTTTGATACTAGAATTCTATGACTATGACTAGTTTTGTTGATTATTTTCTTTGATATATTTTTTGGAAATCATTTTTCATATTTTTACATATGAATTTTCTTCTCATTAATAATCAAAGTAAGAATAGGAAGCTTCCAATATGGCCCCCAGTGACTTTTATCTCCCAATAGTGTCAACCTTCCTCACTAAATAGGGCTGACATGTTTAAACTGTGGAAATGACAGTGCGTGACATCTAAGCCTAGTCATAAAGAGTTGCAGCTTCTATCTTTGCCCTCTCTTGGATCACTTACCCTGGGTGGAGCCAGCTGTGGTGTCTTGAGGACACTCATGCAGCATGATGGGGAGGTCCATGTGGTGAGGACTGCGCTTCCTGCCAGCAGCCAGCAGCACCTTCCCAGCCACACAAGTGAGCCACCCCAGAAGTGAACATCACAGCCCCAGTCAAGCCTGTGTTAGTCATATTTCCCTTCCTATAACAAAATACCTGAGATAATTGACTTGGAAGAAGTCAATTATAGTAGTCCCCTACTAGGGTGCACCCCCAATGACCAAGCTTCCTCTGGTAGGTCCCACATCTGGTAGGTTCCACCGCCTCCTGATAGTGCCATGGACTGGGAACCAAGCCTTCAACACATGGGCCTTTGGGGGACATTCCAGGTCCACGCTATAGCAAGCTTTCAGAAGACTATATCCCTGACTGATATCTTAAATGCAAACTCATATAAAACTTAGAGCCAGAACTATCCATCTAAGCCATTCTTGAATTGCTGATCCACAGAAACTGTGATATTATAAATATTTAGTTCCATCTTAGGCCACTAAGTTCTGGGGTAAACTGTTATGCAGCAATGGGAAACTAATAAATCTCTGATTAGTATGAAAAATAGCATAAGAATTGCTGAATTTCTTTTTTTCTTTCTTCTTCTTTTTTTTTTTTTTTGGCAGGGGCATTCTACCTCTAAGCTATACCCCCAGCCCTTTTTTAATTTTTTGTTTTGAAACAGGGTTTCACTAAGTTGCTGAGAGTCTCACTACTTGTTGAGGCTGTCCTTGAACCCACAATCCTCCTGTCTCAGCTTCCCAAGTACTGGGATTACAGTCAAGCACCACCACCACCAGCTTGAATTTACTTCTTGATCTCCAATTTTAAATTTCATTTGCTTATTCTTTTCATAAAACTGGTAGTCTTGAGATTGTATCTCCAGACATATCCGAAGTCATTAAGAAATGCGTCAATCATAATTAAAACTAAGTAATTATTTTCTTAGAATTAAAAAATTGTGGTAATGGGCAGACAGGAAAAGTCTTATTATTCATACAATAAATAGCAAATATTTTCTCAGGCAAAATTCCAGGCATTTGAAACTTATCACAAGGCTAATATGTCCTTTGAAAATAAAGCAAATGAAAACATAATAGTTGAAATGTCTCTCTCACAGATATCCCAATCAACTCTGCAAAATGACTTTTATTTTAGTAAAGGCACTATGCTCCCTATAGTACAAAAAACATTCCCATATGCTAATGAAAGATAAAAATTACCTGCCAATGAGTTACTTTGAGTTTTAGTCTAAAAGGTAAAGAAATCGATCCAATCTCTTGCATTTTCATAGTGGCTTAAAGTTTTACTTAAGAAAGAATGTGCCAACAAAAACTCACAATGTATTTTATTTTCACTAAGATTAATTTTTATTAAGGTTTTTTTCCTGGATCCGGCACCCATGTCTGGTAAGAACATAATTGTTGGCTTAGAGCAGCACTCTTCTACTTATTGTGAAAAATAAGAGTGTATGAGTTTGGGAGAATATATTAAGTAGAAGTCTGAGTTGTAAATGCTACAAAACTTATATGAAGCAGTTTGAGCAGAAAGAATTTACTGGGCAGCTTCCTGGAATTCAAGTCGCAGCCAAGTTCAGCTAGAGATGAGGTTTCCGGCACTGCTGCAGCTGGGGCTGGAAAGCCACCAGCTCACTGTCTCCAGGTCTCGTCTCTGCTTCTCTGGGTGCCAGCTTCATCTTGTGGCAGACTGGCTCTCATTTTGTTGTGGAAAATGCAGTTGTTGGCAGTTCTTGGATTTTATATTTTTCAGCTTTAGCTTTAATCACTGGAGACTTGCTCTCTGGTCTCTGATGCTAATTTCCAATGAACTCTAGCCAGGGGGTGGGGCCGAACTCACCGTGCCTGCTGCTATGGTAGCTGGGAAGGGAGGGAGATTTCCCAAAAAAATGGTGGGCTGGGAAGACAAAACAGTATGCCCCATGGATTAGGTTCCTAGGAGTGGCCTGTACAAAGTACCACAAACTGGGTAGCTGAAACATCAAAAATACTTTACCTCACCGCTCTGGAGGCTGGAAGTTCAAGGTCAAGATGTCTTCAGAGTTGGCTCCTTCTGCAGGCTGAGAGAGAGTCTGTTCCAGGTTTTTCTCCTCACTTCTGGTGGATTTCTGGCAATTTCTAGCTTTCCTTGGTTTGTAGAAGCATCACCCTGATTTCCACCTTCATCTTCACCCGGTGTTTTCTTGTGAGTGTGTCTGCATCCACATTTCCCCCTTGTATTAAGGGCACCAGTCATTCTGAATGGGGGGGTGTCCTACCTGCTTTGGTACGACCTCATCTTAACTGAACTCAATATATCTGCAACCAGCCTACTCCCTAATGAGGCCACATTTTGAAGTACTAGGACTTCAATATGTAAGTTTGGACAGGGAACTCTATTCAACCCATGACATTTTGCACAGGGCAGTACAAATACACAAGGACCAGAGACCAAAGAATGGGAGCAAGAAGCAAAGAAAAGGAGTTGTAAACCTAAATTATGAATCCCATCAGATTTCATTTTCCAATCTTCCAAGAAAAAAAAATAAGAACAAATTTGTATCCAGAAAAAGAAATGGAGAATTGTTGTTGTTGTTGTTGAGATGGATGTAAGATGACCATTAGACACATAGGGATATAGACTGATGTGGAATGTCTCTAGCTCTAGTGGCTGAATACACCCAGTAGCCTTCATGGACTGTCCCATTTTTCTTCTTCCATGCAGCCCTCTAGCTGGTGGTCTTTATTTGCCTGGAGTTGGGAAGTGGTGGGTGTTAATGGCAACCAGCAGATCATAAAGCCCAACTTCTTGTACCATCCAGTGAACCTGAACAAGAGAAGGTATGAACCCGAACAAAGGGGAGGCATGGGGAGTAGAGAGGGTTTGGAGCCAGGAAGAAAGTTGGGAGCAGTACTCAGCTTCTCCTCCTCCCTCCCCAGTGTGTAGAGGAGAGAGTGACAGTGAGATTCTGCCCCATGTCCTGCCTGGGCCCCTGAGAGCTGAAACCCTGCAGATGTCCCCCACTACCCTGAACATTTGAGGGCAGCAGAGGTACAGAAAATTATTTATGGGGACCAAGATGGCAGAGGAGACCCCAAGATCCCTGGAGCCCCCAGCTCCTCGCACTGCCCATCCTAAGAGTAGACAGAGGAGTATCCACTGCCACAGTCAGTGGACAGATGGGAACTGGCCAGGATGTCCAGGGCCCCCTGTGAACCCAAGCCCATCTCAAGGCAGCAGAGGGACAGCATCTTTCACTGACCAACTGTTTAATTAGAAGAGACTGATGAGGTGCTTAATGGAGCTAAATTTGGTACCTGGAATTACCATAAATTGACAGAAGTAAACTTTTCACTGCCTATTCAGTCTCAGTCTCTTTTTTTTCCCCATATCCCCACTTTCTCTCCTTTTACTCCCTTCCTCCCCAATCTCTTATACTACTCTACAGGTTTCATTCCTAATTTTTCATGGGGTCCTTTTCTTTTCTGTTTTCTCTCTAACTTCCACATATGAAAGAAAACATGTGGCCCTTGATTTTCCGAGTCTGGCTGAGCACACTTAGCATGATGTTCTCCAGTTCCATTCATTTTTCTGTAAATGACATAATTTTGTTGTTTTTTTACGGCTGAGTAAAACTCCATTGTGTGTATATACCACATAGTATTTATCCATTCATTTGTTGTCAAACACCTAGCTTGGTCATATAATTTAGCTATTGTGAATTGTGCTGCAATAAGTATAGGTATGCATGTATCATTATAGTATTCTAACTAATACTTTGGAAAATATATCAAGGAGTGGTATAGCTGGGTCATATGGTGGTTCCATTCCAAATCTTTTGAGAAACTTCCATACAAATCTCCATAGTGGTTGTACTAATTTGCAGTCCCACCCAAAGTGTATAAACATTCCTTTTCCCCCACATGCTCACAAGCATTTACTATTGTTTATGTTCTTGATGTTGCATTCTAAATGGAGTGAGGTTGAACCTCACTCTCGTACAGGGAGGGTGAAAAGGAGGGTTATGGGAGGTATGGGGAAAGAAACACACTAAATAATATTATTTGCAAATATGAAGTATCACTATAAATCTTGCTATCATGTACAATTACAGTGCACCAATGAAAAATAATAAAAATAAGCCGGGCATGGTGGCACACACTTGTAATTCCAGCACTTGGGAGGCTGAGACAGGAGCATCCGGGTTCGCGGCCAGCCTGAGCTACTTAGTGAGGCCTCGGCAACTTACTGAGACCCTGTTTCAAAACAAAGAATAAAAACTAAGGCTGGGGGTGTAGCTCGGAGGTAGAATGCCCCTGGGTTCAATCCCTGGTACCGCAATAAATAAAAAAATTTAAAAAATTAAAAAATAAAAAAAGAAAGAAGAAAGAAAGAAAGAAAAAGAAAGAAAGAAAGAAAGAAAGAAAGAAAGAAAGAAAGAAAGAAAGAAATTTAAAAATAGGGCTGTGGGTGTAGCTCGGAGGTAGAATGCCCCTGGGTTCAATCCCCAGTACTGCAAAAATAAATAAATAAATATAAAAAATATTTCCATTGCCTATTAAAGTGGGGAGTCAGAATCAGAGATCTGACTGATTATAAAATCCAGCAACAAAGTTGAATGTGGAACAGTGAAATATTTTCATTCTGACTGGCACTACTTTCATTTATTTAGCCATGGAATAGGCCAAGCACACACATTTAATTAGCACAGCAAATCAGAGGGCTATACTATTATTGCTCCCATTTTTACAGGTAAGAAGACTGAGGCCTAGAAAGTTGAGAAACTTTAACTCAAAACCAAGTGTGAGTGAATAGTTTGGTATGTAAATACTATCTCAAAAAGCTATTACAAAACAAAACAAAATGAAACAAGTCAATCCTATAATAAAGCTTGTGTGCTATATATCATGGAAAATATCTTGCTTAGGTCAGGCTATTGCTGGTAGAGAGAGACGGGTTATTTCAGACTGTGTTTTTCTGTTTAAGAGAGTGTGATTTATTAATTTTGCTTTTAAAGAGTTGCAAGGCCAGGACCCACCAAAACAAACTGATAAAAGTTCTTCCTTCGAGTGTTCATGGGGTTGGGCCCTCCATGGAGTACTCCATTGTCTGTGCAGAGAACAAAGGCCAGACTAAAATCTCCTTTGCTTAGAAGGAAAAGGGGAAATTCACTGTCTTTTTGGACAACTGAGATCCATCACTTTTCAAAACATTTTTTTGTGTAATTTCTATAAGATCTTAATTTAATTTTTATTTTAAGCTGCAGGTACCTCCTAGAAGAGGGAATTGCCACATACACTAGGAGAATTCATACTGTTTTTTCAGGCCCCTAAAAACAAAGTGAATTGTCACATTATAAGATTTATGAAAAAAAAAACATCCATACTGTTTTTTATTAAAGTCTCTTCTAAGTTCACAAGCATGATTGACTCCTTTGTTTCATAATTTATGCTAATGGATTCAAGTTGTATCTCATTTTATAACATATTCTTTTAGAAAAATTACTTGACCCGGGGTGTCCAAATGGATATTTACTGAGATGACAGGCTTGAAACTCTCTCAAGAGTTCCGGTCATAAAGCCACGAGAGGAATGAAGATGACATTTCAAGCCCCTTAATGATCTCAGATGATGTGATAAGGAAAATAATATACTCACTGCCTAAGCCAACTCATACGTCGGGATGAAGTCAGTTACATACACAATAGATTCCTTTCTCTTGAAAGCCACAGTCTGGACACAGTTCAGTAACTTTCTTCTTTGGGAGCAAGAAGTGAACCACAGAGAAACCATGTGGTCTGCAGTTATGCATTGGGGCTCTTTAAAAATGCTGACTGGCTGCCATGGAAGGTGGCCCGGGCACTGAGCAAAGTGAAAAATGCAAGTTGCACAACAATGTGTGCAGTGTGGAACCATTCACAAGGGGAAACAGATCGGGTGTGATCTGTGTGTCATGACTTGATACAATGCTACACTATGCTATGTTATGTAGAAGGACAATTCTGAAAAGACCCAACCAAAGTAGTTAACAGCTGCTCCCTCTGGGAAGAATAAATTGGGGATGATGGTGTCTTACACATATTATGTTTATAAAGATTTTATGCTAAATGTATTAGGAATTTGAAAATAAAGAAGAAAACAAATTTAAAAGGACAAGAATAGGAAGTTGCCACATTATAAAAATAGCAGGAAGAGGTGCTGGGTTTGTCCAGTGGGAGGGGATCCCAGCACCCCTTCCTAGCTCACCCTCAGAAATTATTTGATTGTTCTGTATCTGAGCAGCCTCACCTGCTAGTTGATCTCTGTTGATCCTTCCTACCATACAGTGAGCTGCCAGGAGCTCGGGGCATGCTGCAGGGGTGTGGCTGAGACTTTTAAAGGTCCCCACCATATCTCTTCTACCTTTCTGATATCATAATAACACACATATGAAACACTATGGCAGTTACGGTTAGGATGCAGACCATAGCATGTCAGTAGATATTTAGGTTCATTAAAACTGGGACAATCCACAGATAAAAAAGATTTTTTTTTTTTTTATCTTCAGTGTGGAGTCTTCAGTGTGGGATAACCAACGACGCGAAGTAAACTTTGGAGAAGTTAAGTGTTGACCTTCTTTACCCACCTGCATGGACTGAGGATGATTAATAAGGCTTGCTGTTATGCCTAAATGTGCCCACCTTTGCTGTGCCCTTCAGACAGGCTGCATATTGCATAATTGTGATTGATGAAGTGCACCGGGCCTGGATCAGCTAGTCCTTGGCATCTGTCCAGATAAGCCCAAAACAAGAAGGGCACTAGCTGGTGTGTGAAGGGCACTTTGGGGGGTAGAACTTCCTGAAGGTGTGATAGGACCCTCATTTTCTCAGAAGTCGTGACCCACAGTGGTGGGGTCCCTTGATAAGGGTACTGATATCCAGCCCCATAAAACATATTTAGGAAAAGAGCACTCATTACTCTGCCATGAACTTGAGCGTATTTCTTCTCTTATATAAGATTTAGGTTAAGAAAGTTTTATTTGATTTTTTCCAGTCAATGTCAGGATCTAGTCCTCCCATAAATTTTGACTTACTATTAACATTTCCCAGAAGAGAGGACACTCACAGGCAAAGAGATTGCAGGGTTGTGTCTTGCAGTAGAAGCAAATAAAGTTCTTTTGTAAACAACTTAAAAAAAAAGAAATATCTATTCTAGGAGATTGCAGTCTGATTTATCTCGATTTACTATTAAACTACATGCTTTCATTTAAATGCACACACACACACACACACACACACACACACACACACACACATAACACTCATGAGCATCTGTTTTGGAGCCACTCTGAGTCTGCCCTTAGATGTCTTTTCATTCTTATATTCTTCCTTCCTCCAGCTGTAGACTTTCTCTGCCAAATATGGTGTTTTGTGTGACATACATTGTGAAATATAGCATGATATACACACACATTGTGAAGTAATTACTGCAACCAAGTTAATTAATACATTCATCACCTCACACAAAATAATAAATAAATAAATAAATAAATTGCCATTAATTTAAAAAATCAATGTTAATGGGTTGGTTCCAACATTAAATCAAAAGATGGGCATTTTCCATAAAAGGTTTCAAAGGTATTAAACATAGCACTCAACTTATGATTTTATATATATATAGAATAAAAGATTTTTTTTTTTTGCGGTACTGGGGATTGAACCCAGGGGCGTTCTATCTCCGCGCTACACCCCTGGCCCTATTTTTTTATACTTTATTTTGAAACCGGGTCTCACGAAGTTGCAGAGGGCCTCAATAAGTAGAGAGAGAAAGAGAGAGAGACAGGGGGGAGAGAGAGAGAGAGAAAGAGAGAGAGAGCTAAGGCTGGCCGCGAACCCGGATCCTCCGGTCTCTGCCTCCCAAAGTACTGGGATTACAAGCATGTGCCACCACGCCCGGCTTAGAATAAAAGACTTTGAAAACTCTGGCAAGGTGTCAGGGAGAGGCTACAAGCAGATTTAGGTATGAGCGAATATTTGCCAGCCGTGAGGTCTGACTCAGGATGCGTTGCTGTTTCTGTCTGATTTCTGAAACGTGACAGGCCCACAAGACAAACCTCCTTTCTAAACGATAACAGAGAAAACTAGATTCCAGAGATGTGGCCTTGTTCCCACACCTCTGTCCCTTACAAGTGCCATCGATGATTCTCCCCACCCAAAGGTCTTCACAGGTCCTCTTCCTTCTGCTTGGAATGCTCTTTCCTAAGATCCACATGTGCCTGTGTTTCACCATTCAGGTATGTGATAAGCGGAATAATCACCCCCAAGGATATCTACGCCTAATCCTTGGGGCCTCTAAATATGTCACCTAACTCTGCATAAGGAACTTTCCAGGTGTGATTTAAGGATCTGGAGATGGCAAGACTATCCTGGATTATCCAGGAGGAGTTGATCTAATCACAAGGATCCTTCAC
The DNA here is from genome assembly GCA_004027185.1 of Glis glis. Classification (NCBI taxonomy): domain Eukaryota; kingdom Metazoa; phylum Chordata; class Mammalia; order Rodentia; family Gliridae; genus Glis; species Glis glis. The sequence goes on from PVJS01021001.1 coordinate 15,870, forward strand.
TTGGGAGGAGACAGCAGAGCGAGTGTCAGAGCAGAGAGAGATTTGAAGATACTACTCTGCTGGGTTTGAAGTTGGGAAAGAAGATGGCAAGTTAAGGGAGGTAGGCAGCCTCTAATACCTGGAAAAGGCGAGGGCATGGGTTCTCCCTAGAGCCTTCAAAAGGAATGTGGCCTCTAATAACTTGAATCTAGCCCAGTGAGACCCCTCTTGGACACTTGATCTCTAGGACTATGAGATAATAGTATAAGAGTATGGTAGCCAATGGTATTTGTTCCCTGTTATTTGTTTCAGCAGCAATAAGAAACTAATACAAGGAATAACTCGACTGTCACCTCTTAGAACTTCTTCATACCCTAGCTAAATGGTCTTCAGTCACTCTTTATCATATGATTCTATTTTATCCTCTTCATAGTATTTATCGGTTCCTGACCCAATTTTATATAATAAGTGCATTTTTAAAAAGTTTCTTTCTATTAAAATATGAACCCCTGCCAGGCGTGGTGGCGCACGCTTGTAATCCCAGTACTTTGGGAGGCGGAGACTGGAGGATCCGGGTTCGTGGCCAGCCTCAGCTCTCTCTCTCTCTCTCCCTGTCTCTCTCTCTCTCTCTCTACTTAATGAGGCCCTCCACAACTTCGTGAGACCCGGTTTCAAAATAAAGGATAAAAAAATAGGGCCGGGGGCGTAGTTCAGAGGTAAAACACCCCTGGGTTCAATCTCTGGTACTGCAAAAAAAAAAAATATGAACCCCTTAGAGACAGCAGAGGCTCTGTCTTGCTCACAATTATAGACACGCAGCTACAATGTCTGTTACACAGTAGATCCTAGTAGGTCCTCATGAAAATGGTAATGCTCCTTCCTTTACAGTCATTCTTCTTCTTTCTTCTCCTTTCCCCCCAAGAATATATCTGTAGGGAGATAAAAATAACTTTTAATTAAAAAATTATTGCAAGCCGGGCATGGTGGCGCACGCTTGTAATCCCAGTACTTTGGGAGGCGGAAACCGGAGGATCCGGGTTCGCGGCCAGCCTCAGCGCTCTCTCTCTCTCTCTCTCTCTCTCTCTTTCTCTCTCCCTGTCTCTCTCTCTCTCTCTACTTAGTGAGCTTAGTGAGGCCCTCCGCAACTTCATGAGACCCGGTTTCAAAATAAAGTATAAAAAATAGGTCCGGGGGCGTAGCGCGAAGGCAGAACGCCCCTGGGTTCAATCCCCGGTACCGCAAAAAAAAAAAAAATATTGCAAACTAAATCATTTGGAGCCATTTCTAAGTGTTGAGGGGGCGTCTCTTGATCTCCTACCCTCCCCCACTTGCTTTGCTTTTCTTCCTAGGAATGAGTCAGATCAAACAAGTTATTCCAGAATAGCATCAGATTGTTCAAGCAAACAAGGAGGCTGAAATTCCAAGATTTGGATCTCTGGTAAACTTCCAGAGAAATATGACTTGGGCCTGAGCTTGATGTATTTCCTCACATGATGCTATCACTCATTTGTGACTTCTTGGAAGCCCTTTGTGCGCACACACTGCAGGGGAGAGTGGACAGGGGTGGAGGCATCATCCAATGTCCATGTTTGGTGCACAGGGTTCTGCCTTCTACCTTCTTTGGCTGCTATAGACTTGTCCAACCTCGTCCTTACATACTCTTCTCCATGCGGGTTACATTCTAGGATCCCTGGAATCCTTGCTACTTTTTTGAAATGCTGCACCGTCGTGCTTTGTGTCTTCCTCATATCCCTTCTGGGCCCAGAGGTCTGTCTCTTGCTTGTCCTGGGTAAGTTCGTAGTCTTACTTCAGAGAGCAGTTCTCTTCTGTTCCCCTCCGTGTTTCTCTGGGTGACCAGTATTTCCTAAAAGCTGTAATTGAAGCATGTCTTCATGGTCACCTGTCTGAAGGCAGGCATGCTGTCTTTTGTACTCTTGAATCCCTAGTGCCTAGCACAGGGAAGGCATGCACATTTGCTGGAAGAAGGAATCTCTGACCTGCATTAGACTAAACCAATATCATGCTTTATTCCTTTAGTTTCTGAATATGTTCAGTAGCACTGAACATATGTTTAATACCTAGATTTGAATAAAATGGCATGGGTGATGGAGACTTCTTGCTCTGCGCTAGTGACATTTTTTTTTGTGGTACCGGGGATGGAACCCAGGGGCATTCTACCTCCGAGCTACACCCCTGGCCCTATTTTTTATACTTTATTTTGAAACCGGGTCTCACGAAGTGCTAGTGACATTTTTAACCTACAAAAGTTTTAGTAGCTGGGCACAGTGGTGCATGCCTGCAATTCCACTACTTGGGAGGCCAAGACAGAAGGATTGCAGGTTCAAGACTAGACTCAGCTACTTAGTGAGATCCTGTTTCAAACTCAAAAATAAAAAAGGACTGGGGGTTTAGCTAGGAGGTAGAATGCCCCTGGGTTTAATCCTTAGTACTTCCCCCCAATTTTTTTTTGTTAGGTACTTAGCTATCTAGAACGTTTTTTAGATTTATAACTTAATATGGATAAAAGGTCAAATTATAGGCAATGAAATGTGAGCAGAGGGGTCTTGCAACAGCTTCTAGAAGCTTTTGTCAAGAGATAAACAGCATGGGCCCTTTGAATCTTCTTTGAGTTCTATCTCTTGTTCTCCTTTGTGGAGCATGGATGCTTCTAGTCCTATAGCATCAGAATCCCAAAGTGGTTTCCTGGGGCTAGAAACAGTGGGATACTCTTACCACTCCAGGCCTGGTGCAAATAAAATGAGGTGATTATTGATATCCGGAAGCTTATTGTATGGAGAGGGCCACTGGTTAGCAGTCATAACTTTTTTTCTTTGTGTTACTAGGGATTAAAGAGGTATTCTACCTCTGAACCACACCCCTAGACCTATTTTATTTTTTATTTTGAAACAGGGTCTCACTAAGTTGCTGAGAGTCTCCCTAACTTGCTGAGGCTGTCCTCAAACCTACCATTCTCCTGTCTCAACTTCCCAAGTACTGGGATTACAGGTGTGCGCCACCACACCTATCTAGCCATAACTTTCCATAGAAAGAATTAACCAGGCCGCAGGGAAGTAACTATGGAAATAAATATCTGACCTCACTCTCCTCTACCTCAAATCAATGCTCCTTATAAGCCGAACCAACCAGAAATCAGAAGGTAAGGGAACCCACTGATGTGCACCTTGGAGGAACACCTCTGAATAACAGGTGGAGAAGAATGCAGAGTGAATTTGGCTTGGTGTATAGAAAATATCCAGCACACCTGGGCAGACCTGTTTTCTCATTTTTTTTATTAGTCAATATTTATTATATAGAAAAGTGGATTTCATTATGGCATATTGGTACATGCACATAACATATTTTGATCATTTCCACTTCCCCATTACCTACCTTTACTCTCTGCTCCCCACTTCCCTGGTCCCTTTCCTCTTCACTAGTTGTCTTCTATATTCATACTTTATTCTTCTTCCCCCACCCCCTAGATTCCACATACAAGAGAAAACACGCAGTACTTGTCTTTCCAAGTCTGGCCTCTTTCATTTAACATGATGGTCTCTAGTTCCATCCATTTTCCTGCCTCATTTTAAAAATACGGAAATTAGATAAAATGACCTGTCCTATTCTTTTGGTTGTACTGTTCAGAGTGGATTTTCTGCATTAACTGACTATTTTCTCAAGCCTTCATGTCACCTGCTCTCAAGCATTCCAGACTGTTGGGTATTACAGACCAACATTCCTAACTCAACATCATAGTTGGTGAAAGGAAGATGAAAAGAGCAATGGGTCATACGTCGGAGTCCAGAAACGGACCTGCACATATGTGAATGATTGATTTTTATGACAAAAGTAACATAGCAGGGCGCAGCAAAAGAATGATCTTTGTAATAAATCACACTAGGCCAATTGTGTACTTATATGGAAAAAATAAATCTTAATCTGTACCTCATACTGACTATTCACTTAAATGGCAAACAACCCATCACTACCAATAAAGCTTTTAAAAGAAAATATAGAATATTTTCATGATGTTGCTATGGGGCAAAAGAGTGAGCAAGACTTGAACAAGCACTTCATAAAAGAAGTAAACCCAAATGGCCAATAAACAAGCCAAGGGGTCAACTTCACTGATTATTACCTGGATGACTACCATTACAAAGACTGACAGTAACAAGTGTTGGTGACAATGTGGAGCAACTGGAACTCTCATATACTGCTACTGAGTGTGAAAATGAGTATAGCCATTTTGAGAAACCGTTTACTACTACCTACTAAAGCTGATCATATTCAAAGCCTATGACCCAGAACAACTAGGTATGGTCATGGACTGCATAACAATGTTGCGTATACATATACATATACATATACATATACATATACACATACACTGTGGTCCCATGAGATTATAGTAGAGCTGAAAAATTACTGTTATCTAGTGATGTTGTAGATGTCATTACATCATAGCATAAGACATTACTTATGTGTTTGTGGTGATGCTGATGTAAACTATATTATATATATACATGCTATATTATACATGCTAACTATATAGCTATATAGCTAGCATGTATAATTATATATAGTGCATAATACTTGATAATGCTAATAAGAAACTATATTACTGGCTTATGTGTTTTTCATTCAATAGTTTTTATAATTATTTTAGAGTATACTCCTTTACTTACAAAAATAAGTATGCCTGGTTATACCAGCTGCGACCTCTTACAGCTCGTGTTAAATATGTGTCTTGATTGCATCAAGAGGCCACATCCAGTGATTGGCCTCTACCATCCAGGTCTATATAAGTATACTCTGTGATATTCACACAACGAAATCACCTAATGATACTTTCCTCAGAACGTATCCCCATCGTTCAGCAACCCCCGTGTTGTATATCCACAAAAAATAGGCATGCATATGTTCACTAGAAGACACACACGAGAGATAAACTGGAAACAACTGAAGTGGAAAGCCATAGTAGCAATCCATACAAGACTTGCAGTATATTTAGATAAGGAAATACTAATATAGAGCAATAGAAATTAATAAATTATTGGCACATGCAACAATGAGGCTGAATCTCATGAAAAGTGCACATAAAAGTAAATACCAAATGAATACTTTCACATAGACTAAAAAGAGGCAAAGCAATAATCAGTGTGGTGTTGGAAAGCAGGGTTATGCTTACCTTTTAGGGATTGTAGGGACTGGGGTGGGGGCAAGAGGGCTACTCTGGGGCTGTTATTTCTTTGTTTCTTCATTTGGGTCATGGTTCTCTGGGTATGGTCACTTGGTGAAAGCTCTTTGAGCTCTGCCCTGATCTGTGCCCTTCCTGTAAATAGAAACTTAGAAACTTACTGACTTCAGCAAGTGTTATCATGTATATACATTTCCTTTCTTTCTTTTTTTAAAACAGAAGCAAGGGTAGGAGCCCACACCCTAGTCTTTATTCAATACTAATGTGAAGATCAGGTTAAGGGCATGTCTGTATTACCATGAAGGAATTCATAGTCGTGGACACTTTCAAACAAGGTTTATATGAACAGGTGTTCAAAAACAAAAAGGTTTCCTAAGTCATTTGTGAAACCAAATTTGATTGCAGTCTAGAGTCCTGGGTATTGTGTCCAGAATCATATGTAATGAGATCATTTTCCTTTGCTCACATTTCTGTCTGATAAGGAAATAAATCTATTTGACAGAACAAAGAATTGCCTCAGACAAAAATATGTTGGAAAAGAAGGCAGCATTATTCTCAATTCCAAGTGCCTAAGAGAAAAATGAGATGAAGTTTAAAAGAAAGAGTTCTCAGTCTTGAGAAAGATTCAATTTTTACATACTCTTGCAGGAATTAGTGCATTTACTAAGTAAATTCCAACTACTTCCACAACAATATGTTAGATGGTTTTCTGGAAGACACATCAAAATAGAGTAATAATAAAAATAGCAATGATTACCAAAATACCCTGAAAAACAGCCATGTTGAGGACAAGAGGGGCTGGAAGCGGCTTTAACATAAAATCTCTCTACACCAAAGAGAGTTACTTCAACTGAACACCAGTCTTAACTCACTGTCCTAGTGGCCAAGGCAAAAGGGAAATTTAATTAAGTGCTTAGCGCTCATTTAAAAAGAAAAGAAAGGAAGAAAGTGTTCTAATTCTAGTGTAACATGAGAGAAATATCCCTAGCATATTAAAAGAAAGTAATCACAGCTTCTTGGGAGGCTGAAGTAGAGAATTTCAAGTTTGAGGACAGCCTGGGCAACTTAGTGAGACCCTGTCTCAAAATAAAATATGAAAGGACTAGAGTGTAGCTCAGTGGCAGAGCACTTACCTAGCCTTGCCTGGGTTCAATCCCTGTAAAACACACACACACACACACACACACATATACACAGGAGAAAAAAAAGAAAAGAGTTATCAGGATTACTGATTTCAGTAATCAAGCAATCATAGCTTCTTGAAGGCACAATGTAATGTGTGAGCTCGTGACTATTCAACCAGGCTCCAAAGCAATTGTGCAGTATCCAAGGGGGAAGTGACATATTTGTGTAACCTGGGTTTCCTTGGGCATAGCACTCTGAGGCAAAATTAGAGTAACCAGCAGATTGTCTGTCTCTGTCCTCAGGGAACACTGCAGAATCCTCCCAGCTGTTCCTGGGCCTCCCCAGGGGATGGCACATACATGCTCTCCTGTATGGCCCTTTCAGTTCCCTTGTAACCCCTGCACCCAGCTTCCCTCCTGCTCTGGCTCTCTGTGGTGATGCTTATGTTGGGACCACAACGCACTTCCACCAAGCTGAGAAGGCTGTCCTTCAAAGTCACAAAATGTGTCCCCTACTGCTCTCCTCTTGCTCATGCCCACTGAATGCGATGCCTCCTTCCTTTTCTTCTCAATAAATAAATAAGTAAATAAATAAATGAGAGAGGGAGAGAGAGAGAGAGAGGTCAGCAGTCACAGGGGTGCCCAAAAAGATCCTCTTGCCCGTCTGCTGTGGTCCCAGATTGGGCTGAGGTGGATCCAGCACAAATACAACACATTCTGGGCTCCAACCCATTCCAATCCCAACCCCAACCAGAAGAGACCATAATGCCCTCCGGAGCTCTGTACAAGACCATCCAACAGCTGACAGCTTGGGTACCAGTAGTCACATTCTCACTTCCCTCAGTCTCCCCTCCTTTAGGACCCAGCCACTGAGAGCTAGGCCAAAAAATGTGTTTATCACTTTTCCTTTCTGCATGGGCCTGTTACCTTGAGCCAAGCTCATGTGCCAGACTTTATTCCCTTAGAATAAAGTCATTTCCAGGAAGGAGAACTATCTTCCAGGGATGCTCAGACCTGTGAATCCAAGGGAACATGGCTTGAATCTGAGCAGACACTCCAGCCATGTCAGCATGTCCCTAACATTATTCCTCCTGCTTTTTATGTTTGCTGCTTGGATCTTGTCTGAATCCAGGCTGTTCTGCATCAACCCCCAAAGGCAGCTCCACTTAAACAGCAATAGTCACAGTTGCTTAATGCATGTTTCACTCTGGGAACTTTGAGGTTTATTTCTGATTTTCACAATCACTCTACAAGAGAAATGCTGCTCTCCAAATCTTAAATAAGAAGAGGAAGAGGTCAAGTAGTGAGGCTAAGTAATTTGCCTATGTTAGAAATAAATTTCCATGGCATCGCAACAAAAGACACATATTTAAAAGTGGCTTGGCAAGGCGAGTTTACTTTTTGCAAAAAGGGATCCGCCACCAGTAAAGTTAGGTAGCCGAGAACAACGCGGCAGAAAACTGCTGGATATTTTCTTTTTAACTCGGGGCTCCTGTACTGTGCTCCTATTGGTGGGAGGGCAGCCTCACAATATTTATGCCATTGGCTGAAGGGGATGCTGGGGGAGGGGTTGACATTCACAATTTCCAGGAAATGCTATCTTTACAAAAACTACAAGCACACACAAGGTTACACAATGGTGGTTCTACAAAATGGAGCCTAAGTCAAGCTAATCCTTTGATAGCAAAGATCTAATTATATTCTCACACCCAAGGCCACCGTGAGTGAGCAGTCCAGTGGTCCAGTTAAAACGCTAACCCTGACTGGCTGGAATCAGGCCTCGACCTGTCCTGATAAATAGGCTTTATTCAGGAATAAAACCAGAAAGGAGACAACTGATGTGGGGGAGAGCCCATGAAGAGTCAGAAGCTGACTCTTTACAGACTTGGAGCTTATTATGGGGCAAGGAAGGCGAGGTACAGGAGTAGATGTATAAGCTGCTGGTTGGTGGGCAAGTGATTCGGTCATCTCGGGGCAGGGCAATGGTCAGGCAGTGTTTCTCTTTCTTTGTTCCTTTGTTCTTGGTCCTCCTCTGGCAAGGCCTCATGGCCAGACCTCACAGTGCCCACAGATATGAACCCCCAAACACAGTCTCTTGAGTCCTGACATATAGTCTGCTCCCAGCCTTTGCATCTTTGAACATCAGTGTCATGGCTCCATCATTCTGTAACCCAGGGCAGCCTTCAGCTCTAGAACACTGGGAATGTATCCCAGTAGTTGATCAGTTAACATTCCTTCCATTCCCATGGTTCATTCTTGTAGAAAACCCTGAGCCTGTTATTGTGCTTTCATACGTCATGTCGGTGTCCCTGTCAAAGCCTCTTTCCCTAGACTGACGTTTCTTTTTTTTTTTTTTTTGCGGTACCAGGGATTGAACGCAGGGGCGTTCTACCTCCACGCTACGCCCCCGGCCCTATTTTTTATACTTTATTTTGAAACCGGGTCTCACAAAGTTGCGGAGGGCCTCACTAAGGAGAGAGAGAGAGAGAGAGAGAGAGAGAGAGACAGGGAGAGAGAGAGAGAGAGAGAGAGCTGAGGCTGGCCGCGAACCTGGATCCTCCGGTCTCCGCCTCCCAAAGTACTGGGATTACAAGCGTGCACCACCACGCCCGGCCTGACATTTCTTTATCTCTCTCCTCCTTTGCCCATAGCTCCACTTAGGGATTCCTGTGCAGCTGACTCTCATGCCTGCTCTAGGGTGGAGCATGTGACTGTCTTCCCATCATGAGATTGATCAGCTCAGCTTAGCTACCAGGGTCACTCTGGAGCCACACGGAGTCCAAGGGCATTTCCCAGGAGTTCTGGGGGAAAGTCATTTTCTTTTTTTTCCTCTGGATCTGAAGAAGGAAGCATGTAGCTCTAGGAGAGAGCCATTTGGGGACTCTGAGGAGATCCAGCTTTAGAATCCAGCTATTATTCTACAAGGCAAGTGGAGAAATTGAATATAACCCCAAAGACTGAGCCACTGGGAGTGAGCCCGTCTGATGCAATTCCTCCTTGACAGCTGTCAGTCATGTGAGCTAATAGATTCCCTTCCTTGTTTGGGCCTGATTGAACCAGATTTTCTGCTACTTGCATTGACTGAGAATAAAATCAACCTGGTTGAGAGCAAAGAAAATTACATTTGTTTGGGGTCAATTAGGATTGCAATCCAGAAAACACAGATTCAAGCAGTCTTAAAAGAGTACGACAAAGTTTTACAAAATAGCACCTTTATTTATAGCTCTATAGCACAGGGTGGATGGAAATTGTTATCAGTTGCTTCTTAGGTATTGAGATTGGTGCTGGCAGAAGTTGCATTGCTTTGTAAGAAGGGGATTGGATGCAGTCTCACTCTGTGAGTAGTCTGGGGGAAGGGATCTGTTGTATAGAAGGTCAGCAGAGGTTAACACACAATGTTCCAGGAAACTGAGGCTTGGGTCAGACCAAGGGTCAGCATGCAGTTATATCAGATCAGATTGGCCTCCCCATTCACATTAAGTGCTCGGCGTCCATGGTATACCTTTTCTTTTCTTTTTCTTGACATTTTCCATATATTCATCTTAAATATACACTGTGCAATAATGGTCAAGTTTTTAATTTTATGTCCCCCTAGATTGTGAGCTTTTTGATCCCTGAGAGAAATTGATCAAATGAATAAAATGAATGAATGGAGAAAAGATATGAAGAGAGACCTGTTGCTCATGTGTGTTGCATTTATGTTTAAGGCTATTACCATTTAACTAGCAATTAATTTCTCTTCCTGATTCATGGACATGGAACCTAGCTAAAGAACCCAGCTAAAAACTCCTTGAAGAATCTCCAATAGCAATATCCTCAGCGAGGAGCAGTTCTCATCTTGGTAGTAAGGAGCCCGGCTCCACCAGAACTTACTAAATCTGTAAAGCAAGGAATAACTTAAAGAGAATCCTACAGGTAAATCTGTACTTCTTATCAAACTATTGAAAAAAAGAAGAAACTTTGACTTATCTATCTATAAATCTGGATCTTGACAATAAAGCACTTGGGAAGTGGATGCCTACAGGAGCTATCTGCAGGGTGTTACCCCTTGACTCCAAGCTCAGAGGGTCTCCACAAATGAAATCACAGGATGAGTGGTGAAGGCAGTTTAAATAGGTGAGGACCAGAGCCAGGCATGGTAGCAAATAATAATAATAATAATTGATAATAATAATAAAATAAGTAAAATAGAGCTGGGGTTGTAGCTCAGAGGTAGAATGCTTCTAGGTTCAATCACCAGAACTCAGAAAAAAAAGATAGGTGAGGGACTTTTATTGTTTACAATATAGCTCTCATGAACCTCTGATGTTTTTATACACTTTTACGTGTACTTGCACACATGCCCCCATCCAAGGCAACATTTTCCCTCAATGTTTAAGACTCTCAAAAGAAAAAAATGAAGCTGTCATTGAAGCCCCAGGAGAAAAAGGGCATGTGTGGGGACAGATTTCTTGCCATTTCCCCTGGTGTTGCTTGTCCTGGCCTTTGCCTTACCCCCCAGTGCCGGCTTTGCTCTGTTGGAACATCGGTCAGGAAGTCAGTCAGGAGGAAGTGCTCCAGCCTTGGCCTCTTGCCTTCACAGCCTCAAAGGCCTTGGTGGTGAGCACTGTGGAGGAAGCGTTGCACACAAAACTGTGAGTTAGCAAACAGCAAAGAAGGTCTTTCAGAGAGCAGTAAGGAGGCAAGGATGGGTGGCAGGAAGTGTTGCCCCAAGAGCCAGGTTCCAGGCCTGATTCTGCCACTATTTTTGAACCTCTTGGCAAGATCTTAGGCTTCCCTGGGACCTCAATTTCTTCAATAGCAACACAGGCAGGTTCCAAATCACGAGTTAAGTCATAATGGCTGCCGCCACCTGGACACATCCCATTGATGACTAGAGGGAAATTTTTTCTAGCTCCTCTGAGGTTTGCCCCACTGACACCAAACTCTGCTAAGCGGACTGTTCCCTGAATCCCTTCTTCTCCACAGACACGCTATAGCCTCCCCCTCACACTGAGAGTGTCTCGTGTCCAGAAGGTTCATGACTCCTTTCATGTTGCTCCATTCAGAAATAGATAAAAAGGGACATTCACTCATAGCCCCAAACCATGGGGATCAAAACTGAATGAGCACCTGACCTGACAGGGTGCCACAAAGGATCATACAGTCATAAATGAATACTGTCAATCATCCTATTAATGCATAAACCCATGTATTCATTCATTTTTACTCAACAAATATTTATGTTGAATTCATTTACTCAACCAACAATTCTTACACTGCCCAGATCTGGGGATATAAGGGTAAATAGAGTGTGGACATAGCTTTCTTGTTGTTTAGTTTAGTGGGAGATATAGATAATAAAACAACCCCCCAAATGCTAGCATTATATTGCTGTCAGTAGAGAAGGCGTAGAGTACTATGAGCATGCATAAGAGGGGCACCTGTGTCCCTAGACTTTCCAACGGAAGAGATAGGTAAGAATGAGCAGTAAGAGTCAGCAGGGGAAGAAGCGGTGGGGTTGGGTCTACAGAGAGTGGTCTGGGCAAGGAGCAGCCTGAGTAAAGGCCTGAAGGTTCGAGAGGTCATTGTACATTGCAACAGGGATTGCATGAGGACAGCGGTGTGGAAGGGGGAAGCTTGAATACAGTGGTGGTAATAGTGTAGCTCTGTGGATTCTTGAGCAAGAGAATGTTATTACAAAACTATTTCAGGAAAAAAAATTAGTCTGTTTTCTGTACTCAGCAGGTATTAGAAGTGACAGAGACCAGCGGTAGGGAGAGGAGTAAGGGAGTATTGATAATAATAAGACAAGGAGCACTGTCCATGAAAACAGAGAATGAAGAACTGGTGGCCACAGATGTCTTTCATATGAGTCCCTGCTGTACTGGGAAAGCCTGGAGGAGAGCCCTGCTTAGTAATCAACTAGCCCAGGAATTGCCATCTGTTGGGTAGAGTTTGCCCTATATTCACTTGGGCTTATTTATCATAGTGGTTTTCAAACTGTGTCCAAATATCCCTCGGGTTTCCCAGAGGCACTTCAAGGAACCCATTCAACCAGAATGCTTATATGTTACTCTGTTTCGGACAAATGAAGAACTAAAAATCACTAATCTTCTTTTTCACAATGTACTTATTCTGTCCAAAGCCCAGTGGACCCAGGAATTATTAAATTTGGGTGTGTGTGTGTGTCCAGACCACCCCTCTCTTGCCGAAGTGTATAAGCAGCACCCTCACCCTAGCCCCTTCTATCAGTGTGAATCTCTCTTTTCTGTTTGTTCTGTCTCCTCCCTTTCTACCTTATTCCAGATGTAGCTCAAAAGTAGTAACAGAAGACGCTTCCTCAGCATCCCTCCTCATTTTAATTCTCTTACAGCTCTCTTCTAGAGGGTGGAACAAGATAGTCTATTATTTTTATCATATCAATATACATAGAGAAATAATCTGGCACAATCAATGTCCATTCATGATAAAAACCTTTAGCAAACTAGGTATAAAAGAGAGCTTTTTCACTAAACCAATAGCATCTAAATGAGTCCTACAGCTAATAACATCCTTCCTGGTAAGAAACTAGAAGCTATCTCACTGAGATCAGGAACAAAGCAAGGGCACATTTGCTACCTGCAACATTGCAGTTCCTTTACTAGAGATTTGTCTCTATATTTTTGTTTGACATTGGCACATTCTTAAAGACTTTCACCTGAAAGAGGTAGGTATAATTTCCATTTACAAGTCATTGGTCAAAGCAAATCATATGGCTATGTGTAATATCAGGAGGACAGTGAAGAGTTGTCCTACCAAGTGTAAAGAGAAGAGATTTAGAAATGAAAAGCACCAGTGCCTACTACACCAACCTTTGCTCAAAATTTGTTTTTAATCTCGAAAATAAGTTGCCCTATTGAGCAATTTGAGAGAACTGACCTTGGCATTTGGGTGTTCCTAAATTTTAAGAATAAGAACAATACTGGAATATTTCCCTAAGCAGCAAATATGAGGCATTCCCAAAGCAAAAATGCTAGGGTGATTCAAGAGTGAGCGGCTTTTGGGTGGGAGAAGAGAGGAGATGGAAGTCAGATCACCACTCCAAAGAGGAATGCTCCCTCATTCTGACTTGTCCAATGGCGAGGCACTCATTACTCATCAGGGTTTTGTTCCTACCATCTCTGCAAATTTCCTTTTCAGGCAGGTTTCAGGACAGGCCAATCTATGTCAAGATGACCAAATGTCGTCAACAGCAAAAATAAAACATGAAAACCAACTGATGAGATTTTTGTCCAGTCAAACCCCTTGATGAGAAATAGAAAACAAAAGCAGACTTTTCTTCTTGACTAGAACAGTCATTTTTCAAAGGGAATAATTTCAGTTGTGGGAGGAAGGGGAAAGGCAGGAGGGAGGTAGGGGATGTTCTGGTGCAGTACCCGGCTCATAGGATCATTCCATAAAAGCTCAGTTCATAGATCATTTCATAAAAGCTCAGTTCATAGCTTCATTCACCCCACAAACACAAGCCCAGGGCGCTAGGAGGAGTATTTTATTTGCCTTCTGAGCTGTCTCTTGCCAATGCCAACAGTCACCACATAAATGATGTCTGGCAGCTATCACTGGTTTGCATATTTCCCAAGCTCCCCAAGTACAGCATAAAGAACTCAAGAGCCCCTTATGAAAAGTTCAATATGTATATAATTCACTTAATTTCATTTTTATTGTGTGAATAAATTTCCCCCTTAAACAAAAAAATATCATGAAAAGTTTGTCAAATGACTTGGACAAGTTCAGCAACACCGTGTCTCCTAGGATTTCTTTATCAGCACAGTAAACTATCCTAGTAAAACATTCTTTGAGAACTCCTGCAGGCTCCTTGTGATCACAGCTCTCACCCAGGTGCTTTCAATTCACCTGAATGACCCACTTGGGAATCTCAGTGAGGAACAGACCTTTTTATATTTTCTAGAAGAATTTTACTAAATTAATTAAGGAAATGCTAGCAGTCGAAGCCGCTTTAGTGGCTTGCCGCAGAAGAAGTTGTTCATTTCTCGCCCATGTAGTCTGTAGAGGTCATTGACTGGGTGCTCTTCTCTCCAAGGGAATCCAAAGCTCCTGGCTGCTTCCACCTCATGGTTCTGTGATCTTTCTGAGTAATAAACCCAATATGAGGGCTAATGCAGGATTAAGTGAAAAAGACTTCAGTAGAGACAAGAGAATTTCAGACTGACAGGAGAAAGAGGAGAGAGAGAGAGAACAAAAGCAGGGATACAAAGACATACTGTATATGACACATTTGAGCCAGGTGTACCAGGAAGGCTTCTAGATAGAAACCGTGCCTTCTGTTGAGGGGTGTGGCTGACTTGCATCACAGACACAAGGAGGAAGCAGGGAAATACTCTGAGCTCACTCTCCTCCTCCAGGGCCTCACATTGTAGTAATGGAACAAGTAGCCAGAGGGCAAGAGAGTTCCCTGATGCCATCCCTATAGGTTGACCTTTGGGACACAAAACAGGGGTGAAGAATACAGAGTGGGGCTGCTGAGGCAAACAAAAGGCAGTAGTGCCAGAATCATGAGGCATTTTTTCAAGTGAGAATAGCACAGTCTGACCTGTGCTTTACAGAGTTTAATTTGGTGTCAGTGGAAACGAGATATTGGAGGCAGGAAGGCCTTTAGGAGGCAAGGGCCAGGACAGAGGGGCAAAGGCAAGACTTGAAACAAATTCTGGAATCTGTGAATGGCTGGATATGAAAGGCAAGAGGGGAGTTGGATGGAACTCTGAGATCATAGGTTTGAAAGGAAAACGACAAGTTCATTTGGGGACATGTTCAGTATAAATTGTTTTGGGACATCCATATGGAGATGTTCTGAGTCAGCCCAGCCTCAGGGGAACTGATTTTGTCATCTGGCTCTGCTCCTTTCTGGAAAGCTCTTAGAAATGCATGGATATTTCAGCTTGGTCCAAAGCAAAAGCTCAGATGCCTATGTTAATCATTTTCTCCTTAAAAAAAATCTCTGAAGAGCAAAACACATTTTATCTGAATTCCATTTTTAAAAGTATTTATTTCATGCTATGTTGTATTGGTTTTCAAAAGACTCAAGATGTAGATGAGTACAAGGCAACATTTGCTCCCTGAATTAAATTGAGTTTAAAAGCATATTTTGGAGGATTTTTCAAAAGGATGGAAATGAATCACAGTTTGCGAAGTTTAGCATTTACCTCAAATTCATGTTTTAAGACATAAATCATCTCTCCAAATTCATTGCTTAAAAACATAAAAATTCATACAACAGCTCATCAAGCTCAGATTCTTGCCTGCCTAATATTTGCCCACAGGAAAGCCCACTTTGATAGAACAACTCCAATGCTCAAATTTATTCTCAACTGAATACTGAAAATAGCTTTTAGGAAATATGAAATGTAACTCTAAATTGAGCCCAAGTCAACAACCCTGCAATTTCATATGGGAACCATTAATCTATGCTTAGTCCCTCAACTCCATTCTTTTTTTCCCTATTTTTACACTCAACTACTTATAATAATCTTTCTAAAGGTACTTGGTTAATTTCAGGACAAACCATTTTAAATAAAATTATGAGCCTTTTTTGCATTTCCATATTTACACATGAAGCACAGGTAGTTACTCTTGCATTAAGGCAACTATAATATACACATCAGATCAGAAAAGCACTTCAAAAATAAAACAATTTAAAATTGCAGATGAGATTCAGGATATATTAAGCATGTGGTATTTAACCACGCATGTGACACCTCACAAGTCCAGCTGGTACCACAAACATTTACTCTGATAATATCTGCAGTAGGTGAGTCACATTTAAAGAAAGGTTGA
>PVJS01021002.1:0-31980 GCA_004027185.1 Glis glis
GGGCATGATGGTGCATGCTTGTAATCCCACAGTACTTGGGAGGCTGAGACAGGAGGATCACAGGTTCACAGCCAGCCTCAGCTACTTAGTGAGGCCCTCCACAACTTAGTGAGACCCTGTTTCAAAATAAAGAATAAAAAATAGGGCTGGGGGTGTAGCTCGGAGGTAGAATGCCCCTGGGTTCAATCCCCAGGACCACAAAAGAAAAGTTTAAAATTTGAGAGAAAGAGTTGTAGAATTTAGCTTTATATTCAAATTGACTAAAACAGTGTCTATCTGGGGAAACATATGTTATCAATAAGTTTATCAAGATCCCTTTTTTCTAAGTTTGCACAATGGGTAACTGAAATGACTATTTTAAAGTAATATTCTCCCAGATAAAGCAAAAATAAGAACACTAGACTAAAAGACTTCAATTCCATTAACACAGACCTTTATAAACAGTTGCTTCACTATTGTGTGTATGTATGTCACTATCACTATGAACTACATTATGATGCAAGACTACAAGACTATAATGCACCAATAAAAGCATTGAAAAATAAATTTAAAAGAAAAACGGTTCAAAACTACTTGTTAACTACTTAAATATTTCTCTAAAATCTATCTGGAAAATTTAAGAAACTTCTTACTTCTGCATGTAATAAATAAATAAAATACAACTTAGATCATTAATTGAGGTCAATATTATAATCAAAACCATTAAATTCCAAGTGACTATATATCAATATAAGAATAATTAAATAAATAAATTACAGACACCATTTTTTCCAGGACCAACTCAAACACCTATTTAATGTTTGTTTATCTAGGGGCTGGGGTGTGGCTCAGTGATAAAGCACTTGACCACATGTACTAGGCCCTGGGTTTGATCCCTAGGACTGGAAAAAACAATTGTTTACCTATGACAGATAGCAAAGCACTTTCACTTTTTACTTACTTAAAGTTTTCCTCTAAGTGATTACACATAATGATCAACAGTTAGGAAAAGGCAACTTGCTGACTACATCTGGTTATGTAACTCACTTGTGGAAGCCACAGGAATGTTGGGAAAGTTGGTGGTGCTGGCAGCATTAGACTCAGATGGGGCTAACAGAGCTGGGGTGCTGTATGTCTCCGTCGACGCACGATTACTTGGTGGATGCTGGATGGTTTGAATTGAATGTCCTTCAGTGGATAATGATGGCTGTCCCTCAAAGTCATGAACATATTCATCCTTCACCAACATACTTGGTGGAGCTATGCAGAAAATTAAACATATTTTTAAATGTTATAAGCTTCTAATGCCCAGGGGGGAAAATCATATAGGTAAGTAATATGGCAATACCTAAAATCAACTATAGTATCAGTAATTCTAAT
This sequence comes from Glis glis, assembly GCA_004027185.1. Taxonomy (NCBI): domain Eukaryota; kingdom Metazoa; phylum Chordata; class Mammalia; order Rodentia; family Gliridae; genus Glis; species Glis glis. The sequence goes on from PVJS01021002.1 coordinate 1,360, forward strand.
TTGATATTTTTTCATATTATTTTAAAGCATACTACTTTATCAGCAAAAACCATTTATTTAGTGGCAGTAGCATCAAATGTATTTTATCAATCTAACTCTGAAATCTGAAGCTAGAATACATTCCAACAGCCTCCAACAATGATTCTAAAGAAGTATTCCTCAGTTTCCTGAAAAACCTGTAAATAATAATCATGTAAACACATTAACATGAAGTAGGTGAAAACCAAATGACCAAATGCCTAGTAAAATGTTTAGTCAGCTAAAAAGACTAATATTCCACCCAAATTGAAACTCACTACTTAGCTCTATCTTTTTTGTGTGTGTGTGTGTGTGTGGTACGAGGATTGAACCCAGGGGCGTTCTACCTCCGAGCTACATCCCCGGCCCTATTTTTTATACTTTATTTTGAAACCAGGTCTAAGTTGCGGAGGGCCTCACTAAGTAGCTGAGGCTGGCCGCGAACCTGGATCCTCCAGTTCTCAGCCTCCCAAGTACTGGGATTACAAGCGTGCGCCACCACGCCCAGCTTTATCTTTTTTAATTTCATACTGTGGAAATATGAGAATAAGATCTGACAGCTATACAATTCCAGGATCTAGAATTATTGTTAATTAACATTCTTTGAAATTAAAGTGTACTGAATATCCCCTAGAGGTTTTGAAACAGAAAAATTCTGAAATTTCCTTCTAGAAACACAATGCAAATAAGAATGTTTGATAAATACATGGTATGAAAATCTCAATAACCAACATCTTTCACATATGTGGTTAGTTTAAGAAGTAAAGCTAGACTCTAGTAGGTCGAGCGCGATACCTTTACATTAACAAACGGGAATAGTTTGCTTTGCTATTTATAAAAAAAACTTAAAATGAATTTAATTTATAATGTCAATTCTCTGCCCAGAACCTCTTCATCTGTTTTGGCTACTGTTTTGGGGTTTGCTTTTTATCTTTAGCAAAACTCCCTACTTTTTTTGAACTAACGCTACTCCAGTACTTTACAATCTACTAAACTCTAGTATTAGGGTCTCTTTTTAGAGCAGTCAATTAATAATTCACCAAAAAAAATCCCTTTTCCATTAAGAACTAGCATATCATTTCCCTTATATTTCTCTATGTCAGTCTTTGAGAAAATCTATTATAAATAAATATCAATTCCTTACATGGCTATTTTTACTAAATTGAGACTACTTCAAAGCAGTAAGAATAATGTGTTGCTCAAGTTTGGTTATTTTTGTTTGTTTGTTTGATACTGGGGATTGAACCCAGGGGCATTCTACCTCTGAGCTACACTCCCAGCCCTATTTTATTTTTATTTGGAAACGGGGTCTCACTACTTGCTGAGGCTGTCCCTGAACCTGCAATCCTCCTGTCTCAAGTCTCCCAAGTAATGGAATTACAGGCATGTGCCACTACGCCTGACTTGCTTTTCAAGTTTCTATGTACAACCTCTTACATAGCATTTTTATGCATCAAAAGTAATGAAGATGTTGATATTTTCAAGACCCATTAATTTCACTTCCAAGTTTCTCTTCAGAAAATTCAATGAAAACAAAAATATAATCGAAAGGATGCTTAACACATCATTACATACTAGTAAAAAAATTTACCTAACCACTCATCATTAACACTGGCTAAATTATACAAATAAAGAAAAATTGTTTGAGGCATAAAGTATGTCTACCTTTATTCAGTCTTTTATTATAACTTTCAACAAAGTTCTGTTATTTTCTTCATATAGATTCTGATATCTCTATTTAATTCCCAGACACTTTAGAATTTTTCTTATTATAGTGACTGAAATCTTTTTACTGACATATTGGTATTAGTACCTAAGTACAAAGCTATTGACTTGAGGATGTAACTGGTCAACGTGACGCTCACTGCTTTTCTACAGAGGCTTAACAGGCATCACAACATCTCCAAGTGCCAACTGTTTTCCACTCTAAATAGCTGTAAATTCTTCTTGCCTTCATTTATTGGCCCAACTTTCCCAAATATAAGTTTGGAACCTCTACCAATCTATGGATTATTTTTAATCAACCTAAAATGTATGTTTCTTAGGTAAAACTGAAGGTATCACCAAGGATAAGAAGCCTGCAACATATTTTTGCCAATACAAAAAAAAGCAAGTTACAAAACACTACTGTATACTTTGGTTATATGCATGTTTGAAAAAAATCATACACTGAAAGTAAAAAAAAGCCAGGTCCAAAAAACAGTATGCACAGTATGCTTTTTGTGTAAGAAAGGAGGGAAATAATACATGTATTTTTGCATAAAGAAACCCTGGAAGGAAATACCAGAAACTAATAAAAGTGATTACCTGAGGTAGGGGGGAAATGGGGGCAGGGGTGGGAGCACTTCTTTTCACTGTATACCTTTTTATAGTATTTTGATTTATGGACCATGTATTGCCTATTCAAAAAAATAAAATTAAAAAAAACATATAGTATATATTTTTTAAAGTCCAGAAAAACAGACACCAAACTCTTAAATATTTCTCTTTATGGGCTAACATTCAACAAATCCATTCATTGAAAAATCATTTATTGAGCACCTATGTTCCAGGTACTGTTCTAGCCCTTGGAATAGAGTAATAAACTACACAAACATCTCTGACCTCATAGAGCTTACAGTCTTTTGTAATATGCTTCTGTTTTTCAAGTCTCTAACAGCAAGCATACATTAGTCCAACTCCTCCCATCTAAACTGAGCAAGTTCCTTGACCTTTCCAGGAGAGGCACCAGTACCTTCATCAAGTAAAGAATAGGTAATCCCATCTACCACATGTGAGAATTATGAGAATGACAATACAATACCCAAATCATGGAGCTCAGTACCTGACACACAATGAGTGTTAGATATACATATAGAGTGATTATAAAATGTCCTATGAGGGGTAAAAAAGTACTCTACAGGTGACAAAAAGGCTGAAGCCCTGGGTTTGCCATTCATGTCTGATGGTATAGTCACTATCTTTTTTACTTTTTCTTTCCTCCACCAGACTATGAACTGAGTGGGGGGAAATAAAAACCTTATTTACCTTAATATTCTGGAACCTAACACAGTACCAGGCAATACATGCTTATTAACTATTTGTAAAATGAATACACAGTTCAATGTGGTCATGAAAATTTCATGAAAGAGGTGAGACAGGCTAGAAATTATTACAAGACCCGAGTCAAAATGAAAGAATTTTTCCATTTTCTTAACTTTTAATACCTCGCCTTGTATTTTTTCTTTATCCAAATCTAGAAAGAGCTGTGAGAAACAGCTTCTTTTCTGAGAAAGTAAGCCATTCAAGACTGTCTTTATATAACACCACTAGGGGGATCCACAAAGCTGAATATAGCTTTAAGAGTCACTGAAGACTCTCAACCCACATAATCCTATCAATAACAAGTACTCAGAACAGCATATCTAGGATAGGGAAGAGGTGTTAGCAGCCTTCAGAATTTGGACCCCCTCACAACCACCCCCATAAGGAAATTCTGAAATTACTACTGCAGTCTCCTAAGCCCTAATATCATCTGAGCTAAATGCTTTATTTCAGCAAAAACCTGAATGGAGAATAGTGAAGATTTGATGGGTATTTACTTTCAAAGAAAAGATGGCATGATATCAACATCTATGTGGCAAACAGGCAGGGCTTTAAGCAACGTTAAAGCTATCATTCCCAGACCACCACAGCTCCCATTACCAACTCACACTTATCAAAGATCTGCATGTCAGTAACAATGGTGTGCCACAAGGCGCTGGCATCTTCCTCTATTACTAGCGATATAGAGAAAATAAACAAATAGGCTTGTGCACTCTTCCTAAATTTTGAGATCACATTTCTGAACCACCTCTAAAATTCTGCAACAAAAGAGATACCAAGCTACTAACCGCCTATAAAACTATAGCACACCTTCTAAGATAATAGTGACTATCAGATCTTTCTGCAAATTTATTAGTTCTTAAAAAGACTTTAGTTCATTTACAAGTTTTAAAGTAACAGAGCTATGAGATTTAATAGAACCCCATTCATACATACTCACTAAAAAAAACCACACTCCAACTGGATTTCCTTTTCTCACCTCAAGATACTTTTTCTTTCTTAAAACAGAATTAAATCATCTTTGATTGGTATACTTTAAAACAGCATTGTTTTATTTACTTGAAACATAACAAGATTGAAAAAATACTAATATGCATGTCATTTTAAATCGTTCTCAATGTTATCATTTATAAAAGTTAAGGTAAAATGAAAAAAATCTAGATTTTTTTTTTTGGTGGTACAGGGGTATGAAACCAGGGCCCTGCACATGCTAGGCAAGTGCTCTACCACTGAGCTACATCCCCAGTCCTTTTTATTTTATTTTGAGACAGGGTCTCACCAAGTTGCCCAGGCTGGCCTCAAATTTGCCAGAAGCTGGGATTAAAGGTGGACATCACTGTGCCTGGCCAATATTGGTATCTTTAAAGGATATATTACATATAATTCCAAATCACCACACATTATGGGTACTTACACCCATTTAAACTGGCTCTCTGAAATTTTCTTCTAAACTAGCCAGCCAGTTTTTATCAATTCAAAAAAATATTAAGTTCTGTATTAATGTTTTGGTGCCAGTTCAAATCCAAAGAGCCAAAGCCAATTTAAATCCACTTTTAAATATGAGGCATACACTCCCCCATCTACATTTCCAAAATAGTTTTTTTCTTAATATCACTGGCACCTACATATACTACTTTTAAGTGAACACAAAAGTAAAGGGAGCGGGCAAAAAGAAAATAGAGAAAGTTACAAGAAATGGATTACCTACCATTACTCTGCAGTGTTAATCCTGAGAGATCTTAATTTTTTAAGGAGAAAAAAAAAGAAACATTAATCATTACCATGAAAATATATTTATAGAATATAAATTTAAGCCAGAAATTGCAAAACTTCATAAACCATTTCAGTTCAGAAGCAGTTTATACATCTAAAAATTTATAAACCAAGTATTCAAATCCATAATGCTATCTTATTTTTCAAAAACAATGCAATAAATGGGCAAAATAGCAATTATTTTTGCAGTCAAAATACAAGTGTATTCCCAAATTCACATTTAAATACTCGTATTTCATTTAAAATGTCTGATTTTTTAACTTTATTTGAAGTCCTAGGTAATCCCCAAATATATAATTTAACTTAGGAAAATTAAAGTATTGAGGTCTTTTCCCTTTATCTGTCCAAGGATAAAAGCAAAGTCTACTTACCAATTCCAGGAGATACAACTCGCTCATAGTGATATGGATTCACACAGACACTATCACATTTTAAGTCAAATGCATACTGACAATATTTAACATGCTTTAGTTCATTTTTGTGAAGATCAGGCCACCTCCACAGACGGGCATAGATCACATGAGGAAATCCTTTCCTACCAGCCACCTGGGGAAAAACAACCATTTATTAAGCATCAGTTTTGTGTCAAGCATCAGTTATATGCCAGACATTACACAAAGAACTTTATATATGTTGTCACTTAATTCTAAAAATTTCACTAAGTCAGTATTTGTGATATTGTGAAACACATTTGGTTCTGTCCCCATTTCCTGGCATACAACTCCTAAAATCTTGGAATCTTCAAAGTGATGTGTCTTGTAGCCTACTGAGTTGACTGATGGCTGCAGCTCCTAGGTAGTTTCAGGATGGGAGCTGGTCACAGGGAAGACCGAAGCAGGATTAGAGAGTTGATACTTCAGTTCTAGAGGGGAAAAGGGCTGTAAAGTACAGTTGACTACCACTGGGCAATGACTTAATCAATCATGCCTATGTAATGGAGCCTCCATAAAAAAACAACAAAAGAACAAGGCTGGGAGAGCTCCCAGATTGCTGAACACATGGAGGTTCCTGTAGAGGGGTGGGCCTGGGGAGGGCAAAGAAGCTTACCTAGCCCTATGCAGCTTTATCCTGAGTTCCTGAGCTGCTTCAGCAAATTAATTGAACCCAAGGAGGAGGCTATGGGAACCCAGTTTATAGTTGGTTGGTCAAAAGCACAGGTAAAATCACCTGAGGCTTGTGATTGGCATCTGAAGGGGAGGGCAATCTTGGTAACTGATTCCTCAACCTATGGGTCTGATACTTATCTCCAGGTAGACCATGTCAGAATTAAACTGAATTAGGACACCCAGCTGTTGTCCCTTGCAGAAATTGCTTGCTTACTGGTGTGAAGAAACTGTCATATCTTCTGGGGGTCACTGAAGTCACATGTGTTGCAAGCAGACAGTAAGAAAAAGTATGTTTTAGGGTTCCTCCCTATATTTAGAGTATTATAATCCCTATTTCACAAATGTGAAAACTCAAAATAATTAACTTGGTCATGGTCACACATCAGAGTTAAAATTTGAAACTAGGTATAATTTCAGTCTGTACTAAGGTTTTGAAAATGCAAAAAGTACAAAATGTGTTATAGAAATTATACCTAAACTGGGCGTAGTGATGTACACTTGTAATCCCAGTACTTGGGAGGCTGAGATCAGAGGATTGCAGGTTTGTGGCCAGCCTCAGCTACTTAGTGAGGCCCTCCGCAACTTAGTGAGAACCTGTTTCAAAATGAAAAATAAAATAGGGCTGGGGGTGTAGCTCAGAGGTAGAATTCCCCTGGGTTCAATCCCCAGTACCACAAACATATATATATGACTAAAATCTTCAAATAAAAATTTTAAATCTAATGACTTAAGATTTAAATTTCTTCAAACATAGATGTATAACATTGTTCTACATGAAAAATGTGACAAGTGAAATATGTTGTATCAGTAAGACATGGCATCGATCTCTAAATTATAAAAGGGTCAAGTTTAATTCAGTTTTTTCAATGTATATACAATATCAAACAAAGGCTGCAAGAATGAAATCAAAGTATTAAAAGTATTAACTAAAGATAGTTATCTCAGAGTGGGGAGGTTTCTGCCTTTAATTTTTATTTCCAGATTTCCTTCACTGAGCTATTTTTGAGTCAGTCTATTTAAAGACTTTTAAGGTGCATCGTTTTTATATTCTTCCATATATCCCATAATGCACTGTACAGAATGCACAGTATCTGAAGAGATGGACCTCACACTCAAGTAACCTACAATAATTTTAAGAAGAAACTTAAGAAATTTTGTTTAATCTGCCACTACAGAAGACACAGAAAAATTATTCTAAGACTAACCTGAAGCCTCCCATCCAATGTCCTCTGTATGGTAACACATTTACTAGGATGAGCTCCATTTGTAGTTATAGCTGTTATTAAAGAATCCAATTCATCTTTTTTCTCCTTTAACTTCTTTACCAAACTTTCAATTGCTCTTTTTGCAAATGTTTCACTTTCTCCACCTTGTCTATGGCACATCAAACTATGTACAATGCTCAGACAGGCATCATTACTTGTTGGTGTATTCGTAATAGACATATTGTCCATTTGTTCGAGCTTTTTCTTTTAAATCAAATATCTCTCCAATTTCCAGAGCAATTTTGATATTTTGGAGACAGTGGAAAACAATGGCTAACGTTGCAAGGAAAATTGTTAGACATCTGGTGTTCAGGACAACCTTAAAAAGGAGAAAGAGACAGACAGATATGAGAATACATTTCACAAAGTACATTCAATTATTTGGGTAAAGACAAATCATTCTAGCTAAGTCAAAGATTCAATGCACACAATAAAAATCGATGCTTAGAGTTTAAAATGATTGAATTAAAATGCTGCAGCTAGGCATGGTAGTAGACATCTGTAATCCCAGTACTTGGGAGACTGAGACAGGAAGACCGCAGGTTTAAGGCCAGCCTCAGCCAACTTAGTGAGACCCTCCACAACCTAGCAAGACCCTGTTTCAAAATAAAAAATAAAAAAGGGCTGGAGGTGTAGGTCAGAGGTAGAATGCCCCTGTGTTCAATCGCCAGTACCAGCCCCCCCAAAAAATGTTGCTGCTTTTGACATTCCAAAACGTTAGGCCTTCTCATTAGTATAAAGGTATGCTCCATCAAATCTTATCACGTATACCAGTAACCTTAAAGTAAAATCTTTTCTTTCAATTTATTTATTGATGGTGCTAGGGATCAAACTCAAGGCCCCGGAACCTGCTAGGTAAGCAGTTTTCCACTGAGCTACACCCATCCCCACCCCTCAGCCATCTAACGTAAAATCTTTACCTTAGTTATTTCTGTCTCCTTTCTATTCTCTTGCCATTGTTAAAGTTTGAGCCTTCTCAGAATTTGTATCAATCATTTGGTGTTTAATACTTGCTTTCCTCTAATGTCATCTCTTAAATAAATGTCTGCCTCCTAAAGTCATTATAAGTCCCATAAAGAGAAGCAATTTTTCATGTCTTTGAATACTTAACATTTACCCATATTCAACATATATACAGAAAGCACACATCCCAGATAACCAAAGATTACTTGCATGGAGGTAAGGGGGTTGGAGTCAGAGATCTGGATTAGAATCACTAATTAATTTCACACTAAGCAGTAAGACAAATGAAGTTCTTTAAATTCTCTGATTTTGGAGTAAAAGGAGGGTATGTAGAGCTCAAAGGAGAAAATCTATATAAAGTATATGGCACATAGTGTTTAGCAGGAAGTACCTACTGTCTGAATACTAAAATGTTTTATGTTGTTTTAAGATCCTAAAACACATTACGCATTTTTCTCTTATTAAATTTTGCCAAAGAGGCCAGGTGTGGTGGTGCACACTTGTAATCCCAGCACTTGGGAGGCTGAAACAGAAGGATCACAGGTTCGAAGCCAGCCTCAGCCACTAAGTGAGGCCCTCTGCAATTTAGTGAGACCCTGTTTCTAAATAAAAAATAAGCCAGGTGTGGTGGTACACACTTGTAATCCCAGTACTTGGGAGGCTGAGACTGGAGGATCAGGGTTCGTGGCCAGCCTCAGCTACTTAGTGAGGCCCTCCACAACTTAGTGAGAGCCTGTTTCAAATTAAGAATAAAAAAAAAAAATAGGGCTGGGTAGCTCGGAGGTGGTTCAATCCCCAGTACAACAAAAACAAAACAAAACAAAAAATAAAATAGGTCTAGGAGTGTAACCCAGAGGTAGAATTCCCCTGGGTTCCATCCCCAGTACCACAAAAGGAATAAAATAAAATTTGCCAAAGAAAACGTAGAAACACAGTGACAGAACTAAATCACTAAACTGGGCGTGGTGACGCATGCCTGTAATCCCAGTACTTGGGAGACTGAGACAGACAGGATGAGTGCAGGTTTAAGGACAGCCTCAGCAACTTAGCAAGGCTCTCAGCAACTTAACAAGACCGTTTCCAAATAAAGAAAATAGGGTTGGAGGTGTGGCTCAGAGGTAGAATGCCCCTGGGTTCAATTCCCAGCACACCCCCCCTCAAAAGGCATATATGATAGACAGCCAAATTATTGTAAATGAACAAAATATGTCAGGTGTAAAGAAAAGTTTTGAGGAATACAAGTGCATACCCATCTAAAGTAGGTATCCCCTACTCACTTCCAGAAGTAGCATTTGAGAATGCTAGCCCACAGCTGCTGTATCTTCAACTGAAAGAGAAACTAAAGAATGCCCAAGGGTATGTGAAATCTCACTTTTAAGTAATGGTGATTTATTCATGGGGAAAAGGAGGAAAGAGCAAGCAAAAGAAACCATGATGCATGCCAACAAAACAAAATTTCAACTCAAATCTGTCCCACAAAAACCACCGGTTTGAAATCTCTGAATGCCAAACTCACAATTTTAATTTCTAGACTGAAAGCTCTTTGTCCTCGTCACATTTTTATTTATTTATTTATTTATTTATTTTGGTGGCACTGAGGATGGAACCCAGGGACATTCTACCTCTGAGCTACACACCCTGTCCTATTTTTTTTTTTTTATTTTGAAACAGGGTCTCACTAAGTTGCAGAGGGCCTCATGTTGCTGATGCTGGACACGATCCTGCGATCCTCCTGTCTCAGCCTCCCACGTGCTAGGATTACAAGTGTGCACCACCACGCCCGGCTCTCGTCTTCACCTTTTTATCCCCAATTCTTGGGACAGGTAAGTCCTCCATGTTGTCCAATGAATGCATTTCTGTCTGTGCTTTCAGATGCTTCCTTACACTATTTTTGTGTGTATGTGTGTGGTACTGGGGACTGAACCCAGGACCTTGTGCATGCTGGGAAGTGCTCTACCACTGAGTTACATCCCCAGCACTTTTTATTTTGAGACAGGGTCTTGCTAAATTGCCCAGGCTAGCCTCAAATTTGCTATCCTCCTGACACAGCCTCCTGAGTAGTTGGGATTACAAGTGTGTGCCACTGCACCAAACTCATGCTATTTCTTTTGCCTAAAACATCCAGTCCCATCTTATCCACTTAGTAAGGCCCTACCTAGCCATCATTCAAAGAATTCAATTCAAATTCAGTGTTGTAATTTCTTCAAGAGTTTTCCCTAATGTGTTGTTTCCTCTCCTCTCAGTCCCAGAGATTACTTCCCTACTGTGTTCACTGTGTTCCGTGTTGTCTTACTTGACCCCTCCCTCAATTTTAGAACACAACCCTATTCCAATTTAGCACATTCTACTATAGATACTTCCTTACGTGTTTGTCTTACAAATCTGGAAGTTCAAGAAACCAGCAACATAAATCTAAAAATTCAAGAAAACAGCAACACGAATCTAGAAATTCAAGAAAAACACTCGCTCTTAGAAATTCCCAGTATCATGCATAGTTCCTGACATATACCATGCAAGTATTTGTGAACTGACTATACCATTTTTATTCTGTGGAATGTTCTTGCAATAAATTTTGAGGACTGAAAATACTTTTATTGAACTCATTTTCTAATATTATATTCCAAAAGATAGGTACCAATTTATAATACAATTAAAGTGTTTAAGTGTAACTATTTCATAACAACCTTAACCATCAAATGTGATCACTTATAAAATGTATTCTATCTGGGGGCCTAATGGTATCACAAAGGTTGCATTAACTCCAAGTTTCTTTCAACATAAATGAAAATGACCATGTTTGCTTAAACACAGCTGCCTCATATTTGTCATTATATTCCTATGACCACAATACCTGAAACATGATTTTCAAGTCTGTTATATAAATAATAATAATAATAACAACAATAACAACAGTAATGCCAACAGGGATATACACATGTATTCCTACATTATATAGCTCTGGATTATGGAAATATGGCAGACAGAGGCATAATACTGGTATAAATAAAATTATATGTTCCAATTAAAGCTCTAGCAGCATTAATAAACATGTTAACATCTCTCTGGATTGTATCATCTATAATATGGGAACAATATCTGCCCTGCCAACTTTACAGGCTTAAATTGGTAATCAAATGCAACAGTGTACATAAAAAGCTATCTGGGAACCATAAATTTGACTAGCTCAACAAACACTGTATCTATCATGAGCACTACAAAGACAAGTAAGCATATAATCAGAAAGTGGTAGTCAACTCAATCAGACCAACATCCCTTTTTTTTTTTTTTTGCGGTACTGGGGATTGAACTCAGGGGCGTTCTACCTCCGCGCTATACCCCGGCCCTATTTTTTATACTTTATTTTGAAACCGGGTCTCACGAAGTTGCGGAGGGCCTCACTAGGTAGAGAGAGAGATACAGGGAGAAAGAGCTCAGAGAGAGAGAGAGCTGAGACTGGCCGCGAACCCAGATCCTCCGGTCTCTGCCTCCCAAAGTACTGGGATTACAAGCATGCGCCACCACGCTCGGCTCCAACATCCCATTTTTTGTAACAAATGATTTATGCCACCTCCTTAGCTATCTTGAAAGAAAATTTCTAACCTACTGACCCATATTTGTAAAAACTTAACTATATCCAGCTGGGAGTGGTGGTGCATGCCTGTAATCACAGTACTTGGGAGATTGAGACAGGAAGATCACAGGTTAAAGGACAGCCTCAGCAACCTAGTGAGACTCTCAGCAACCTACCGAGAGCTTGTCTTAAAACAAAAATTTAAAAAGTCGAGCCAGGCATGGTGGCGCACGCTTGTAATCCCAGTACTTGGGAGGCGGAGACTGGAGAAGCCAGGTTCGCGGCCAGCCGCAACTTCGTGAGACCCTGTTTCAAAATAAAGGATAAAAAATAGGGCCGGGGGTGTAGCTCGGAGGTAAAACACCCCTGGGTTCAATCCCCGGTACCGTAAAAAAAAAAAAGTCGCCGGGCGTGGTGGCGCACACTTGTAATCCCAGCACTTTGGGAGGATCCGGGTTCGTGGCCAGCCTCAGCTCGCTTGCTCGCTCACTCTCTCGCTCTCTCTCTCTCTCCCTCTCTCTCTCCCTGTCTCTCTCTCTCTCTCTCTCTACCTAGTGAGGCCCTCCGCAACTTCGTGAGACCCGGTTTCAAAATAAAGTATAAAAAATAGGGCCGGGGGTGTAGCACGGAGGTAGAACCCCCCTGGGTTCAATCCCTGGTACCGCAAAAAAAAAAAAGTCTGGGGGTATATCTTGGAGGTAGAATGTCCCTGGATTCAATTCCCAGTACCAAAAAAAAACCTAACTTTAAAACCAAAAAGGGAAAGATTAATATAAAATAAAATGTGTATTTCAATATGTAAATGCTTATGCATACCAACTAATTTGAAATATATAATAAGTTAGGAACTGGAGATGTAGCTCAGTGGTAGAATACATAGTTAACATGCATAAGGATCTGGGTTCGATCCCCAGCATGGATGTCTGGATGGATATGTAAAATCATAAATACATACCTTCTAAAGCAAGTGTGTTTCATTAGTACCTCAAAGAGCACAATGTTGTTGGTGACATGGATTTTCCCAAATGGTGAACTCTTAATAAAGTTCCAAACAAAATAACTTCAATTAAAAAACTGCACTAAGAGAAATTTAATTCCTAGAAAACTGAGTCGATATTAAATGGAAATGGGTTCTAGGTTAATTTTATATTTCCCTCCTACATAAATTTCTGGGGTGAGACTACAATGCACCAATAAAAGCATGTAAAAAAAATAAATTAGTCAACTGAAAAAAAAAAATAAAATAATAAATTTCTGGGGTATTTTAAAGTCTTGTGGGATGCAAGGAAATTCTTCACTGTCTCTTACAGAATGTTATCCCTGGACACCACCACCAAAGCTCCTCTCACAAATTTTCACAACACACCTTAAAAAGTAGTTCTTAGCTGGACATGGTGGCACATGCTTGTAATCCCAGTACTTAGGAGGCTGAGACAGAAGGATGGCAGGTTTGCCCCCCCCCCGCCCCTTTCGGCAACCTACAGTGAGGCCCTCTGCAACTTAGTGACACCCTGTTTCAAAATAAAAAATAAAATAGGGCTGGAGGTGTAGCTCAGAGGCACAATGTCCCTGGCTGCAACCCCCAGTATTACATACACACGCGCGTGCGTGCGCCGGGCATGATGGTGCACGCTTGTAATCCCAGTACTTGAGAGGCGGAGACCGGAGGATCCGGGTTCGCGGCCAGCCTCAGCTAATTAGTGAGGCCGTCCGCAACTTCGTGAGACCCGGTTATCAAAATAAAAGGTAAAAAATAGGGCCAGGGGTGTAGTTCGGAGGTAGAACACCCCTGGATTCAATCACCGGTACCGCAAAAAAAAAAAAAAAAGAATTACTGATCCTGGCCAGGCATGGTAGTGTTCATCTGCAGTACCAGCTACTCAGGATGAAAAGGCTAGAGGATCACTTGAGCCCCAAAGTCAAGACCAACCTGGACAACATAGTGAAACCCCTTCCTCAAAAAACAAACAAAACAAAACCCTACTGATCTAGGGGTTGGGGATGTAGCTCAGTGGTAAAGTATGTGCTTAGAAAGAACAAGACCTTGAGTTCAATCCCCAGAACCGGGCGTGGTGGCGCACACTCGTAATCCCAGTACTTTGGGAGGCGGAGACCGGAGGATCCGGGTTCAAGGCCAGCCTCAGCTGTGTATTACACGGCAGTCTCCCCTCAAAAAAAAAATTACCCAGCCCAAAATTCAGCAGTGTCAAGTTGAGAAACTCTGGGCCATGCCTAATTTCAAGGTAAAGAGGCAGAGAGGGAGACAAAGTACAATTCGACCATGTACCAGAAGAGAGTCATCAGAATACTGGTAGAATAGTACTAATAACTACAACATGTGAATAAGAATTTGCCAAACTGCAGGAAAATCACAGGGGATAAAATAGAGAGTAATAAGAGTCAAATAATTTGCCTAGAGCATGCTCACGTTAGGAAAGAAAGGAGGAATAATAGCACTAGATTAACAGAAAGAATAGCCTTGGAATAAGAAACAAAAATGGGAGACAAGGATGAGAAAAGTAATAAGGGGCTAAATAAGGGGACTGGGAGCAGAAACAAAGTGGGGAATCAATAAGATACTTCTAAGTAGAAGAGACTGGATTCTTTAACCTACTGAATACGAGGGGTGAAAAAAAGAGGACAAAAGATGACCCATTTCCTAGATAGGTGCACTGAATGATAAAGAAGGAATAAGTTTTTAAAGGGGTATGAAACAAATCCAGTTTCAGATACACTCAGTTTAAAGAGCATAATAGAAGCTGGGTGTGGTGGCGCATGCTTGTAATCCCAGTACTTGGGACGCTGAGACAGGAAGATCCAGGTTCGCGGCCAGCCTCAGCTACTTAGTGAGGCCCTCCACAACTTAGTGAGACCCTGTTTCAAAATAAAGAATAAAAAATAGGGCTGGGGGTGTGGCTTGGAGGTAGAATGCCTCTGGGTTCAATCCCCAGTACCACAAAAAAAAAAAAAAGAGCCTACTAGAAAAGTTAGGTGTATTTGAAAGTCACTAACATATACTACAGAAAATACAAAGTCAAGGTAAGGGTTAATGAGAGGTCAAGTCAACAAAAGAGACAGAGGTATGTTCTTGCATTTAGCTATTGTGTGCTACTCCTCTAGCCTTGCTATTAATCATATGCTGTCAATACTTATTATTGGCCACAGGTATAAATTCATGGACTAAAAGCCAGAAAACTAAACAGATTAAGACACTCTCTAAAATTAAACAGGCTGAGTACAGGTCCCAGAGGCTCTCATGTAAATTCATAAATTTTAGTTAATGAATGTTGATATTTATTTCCCAGATGTTAGTTTATGTTTGAACTGACTATATTAGATAAGTCAAACATACCATTTTCTAAAAATTGTGTTTTGATCAGTTATTAAGAAACTACTCAGGCCGGACATGGTGGTGCATTACTGTAATCCTAGTACTTAGGAGACTGAGACAGGAGGATGGCAGATTCAAGGCCAGGCTCAGCAACTCAGCAAGGCCCTCAGCAAGCTACAGAGAACCTGTTTCAAAAAATAAAAAATAAAAAGAGCTGGGGTATAGCTCAGAGGTAGAATGCCCCTGGGTCCAATCTCCAGTACCACAAAAAAAAAGAAAGAAAAGCAAAAAAGAAACTACTTAGTATGGGAATATTTGAGAATAGTGTTTAAGTGCTCTTAAGGGGGGAAAGTCTGGCTTAGTGAAATATCACTAGGAAGAAATTCTAAACATAGGCTTTACACGCAAGAAAAAAAGCTGATCAAGCTCAGTTCAACTATTTGCCACACTAGTTACGGCTTAGATTCTAGGCAGTAAAGTTTAGGTTCATCAACTGAAGGAACCTCCAAGAGCACAATGGATTAATAATGCAATCAAAGCAACAAAAAGAATGCTTTTGTGGTAACTTTTAAGATGAACCACAAGGGACAAACTGAGAGGCATGTTTACCCAAGGGTTTTTTGTTTTGTTTTGTTTTTTGTGGTACTGGGGATTAAACCCATGGGCATTCTACTTCCAAGCTATGCCCCCAGCCCTTTTTATTTTTTCATTAAGAAACAGCGCCTCACTAAGTTGCTGAGGCTGGCTGAGATCCTCCTGTCTCAGCCTCCCATGTACAGTGATCACAGGCATGCACCACCACACCCAGCTTACCCAAGTGTCTTAAATGTCATTTTATTAAATCAGCTTTAATTCAAATAATCTTATTCAAAAATTAACACTTTCTGATTCATAAATTAGCAGTTGCTAAAAGAAAAATAACAAATACACAGCTGATATTGGCTTTTGTCTGACAGCATATATTTCCCCTTTTGTAACCAAAGTCTGATCTTTCAAGAATCTCACCATCTGAGCAGGTGGGACTATTCCCAACCTGACTACCCACAGCCAACCCCTGGTCACACTGTTGTCCTAGAAATAGAAAAGAACTCAGCTACAGAAATTCTGATGGAACTGCAAAGGGAGAAAGAAAAGGAAAATAAAGCCCTTTATACAGGACTTGAAGTTGGAAGGAGCAATTAACCTGGAAACTACCTGAGAATAAAACTAACAGAAAATAAAGCAAAAACAAAGGCAAGAAACAGAGTCCTGATGACAGTGGTTGAGACCCAGGATTCAGCAACATGAAACCAGCTCTATTTCCAGACCAAGTCAACGAAGTCCCCTTGTCGCTTAAGTTTGAATACTACATGTCCCCTAATATAGAATAATCGAACAAAATCTGGATTACTAACATTCCCAATCAGTAATCTAATCAATAAAATAGAGCTAGCTACTTTAAAATAGCAGCCATCAATCTCTCTAGTCTCAGGATCCCTTTATTAACATTCTTAATTATTAAGATCCCAATTAGTTTCTGTTTATGTGGGTTACATCACAATCATATTACAAATTAAAACTAATAAAATTTTAAATATTTATTTTATTACTCACTTAAAATAATAAACCTATTACATGTTATTATAAATAAGTTGCATAAAAATACTATTTTCCAAAACAAACACAAAAGTTAATAATATGAGTGGCACTTTCACATCTTTGCAAGTTTCTTTAATGTCTAGCTTAATAAAAGACAGCTAGATTCTCCTGTTTTGGCATTCAATCTGCCATAATATGTTATTTTGAGCCAGGCGTGGTGGCACACGCTTGTAATCCCAGTACTTGGGAGGCTGAGACCAGAGGATCCGGGTTCCGGGCCAGCCTCAGCTACTTAGTGAGGCCCTCCGCAACTTAGTGAGACCCTGTTTCAAAATAAAGAATAAAAAATAGGGCTGGGGGTGTAGCTCTGAGGTAGAATGCCCCTGGGTTCAATCCCTAGTACCGCAAAAAAAAAAAAGTCATTTTGGTTAAAGTATACAAAGAAAATGTACCTCATACGTATATGTAATTTTTTTTGCGGTACTGGGGATTGAACCCAGAACCATTCTACCTCCGAGCTACACCCCACGCCCTATTTTTTATTCTTTATTTTGAAACAGGGTCTCACTAAGTTGTGGAGGGCCTCACTAAGTAGCTGAGGCTGGCCGTGAACCCGGATCCTCTGGTCTCAGCCTCCCAAGTACTGGGATTACAAGCGTGCGCTACCACAGCCGGCTCGTATATGTAATTTAAAAAGACAAGAATATTTTAATAGTCTTATAAGGTACTGATCTAGTCTAGTCTTCACTATAGATTACCAAAAAGATAGTGAAACAAATTACAGTATCATGAATATATGCAACTAATTTTAAAGACTAATTACAAACAAGTTGTGTCATTTTTCTTTATAATTAGTCAGGCACTACATTTCAATATCTATACACATAAAATTATTTTTTTTGTTTTGTTGTTTTGTTGTTGGTTTGGGTGGTACTAAGGATTGAACCCAGGCGCATTCTACCTCCAACCTACACTTTCCCCAGCACTTTTATTTTTTGTTTTTGAAACAGGGTCTCGGTAGGTTGAGAGTCTTGCTATAGTGCTGAGTCTATCCTCAAACCTGCAGTCCTCCTGTCTCAGCCTCCCAAGTACTCGGATTATAGGTGTGCACCCCCATGTCTAGCTATAAAATTCTTAATTCAACTAATTTTAATAGGAGTATCTATATCATAGATGCATGTAGTGTGTTTTTTTACAATGATTCCTAGCTTAGTTTGGCCCATTAGTTACTATTTCTGTCATCCTTTTAACCAACTAATTCAATTGCTATGACTAGCCACCTACTAGAATTCACTAGTAAATAACACTGATAAATATCTTTAATTCAGTTTACTTTTAGAAAAACATTTTTACTTAAAAAAGACCTGAACTGTATATACTCCTCCATATTGAGATACAGAAATCATACCATATTATAAAAGTAAATATTTAGTAACAGTCCTTTTGTTTAATAATAAATAAGACTTCCATTCAAAACATGGAATCTGGGTACTGATAGATTTTTGGTCATCCAGGGTACTGATGACCAAAAGGTAAAATCTGTACTTATGTTAAAACAAATGAAGCAATAAGGATAAGCATTATAAATAACTAGAGCCTTTAAAATCAAGAGGGCTTTCAGCTGGGCATGGTGGCCACTAAAAAACAAAACAGGGCTGAGGGTGTGGCTCAGAGGTAGAACTCCTCTGGGTTCAATCCCCAGTACCGCCAAAAAAAAAAACAAAAAAAATCAAGAAGGCGTTAAAAAATAATACAGATTCCATGCCTCCTCCACTCCATTCCCATTCTTAATCAGTGTGCATTTGTTTGGATCAAGTAACAGAAAAATACTGTTGTTTTTTTTAAATAGCTCTTTTAGAGACAGAGATACAAGTACTTTATAGACCAGTACCTGGGAACTACTTCAGGTGATGTAAAGGGAGAACTGAACATGCTCCTAGATGATTTCTAGAGAACTGTCAACCAGCTGGGCTAGTTGAGCAACTTTCTCACAGTGTTTAAGCCCTGAGAGCAAAACCTAAATCAACGGAACTTGTCTCTCAAGAACCAGTGAAGTGACCAGGTAACTGGTGACTAGAAAATTTTATGATTTCTAATCAGATTAACCCCCTAAATAGATCCAATTCCATTGGGAGATCCTAATTTAGGGGTCTAAGTCACACACACACACACACACACACACACACACACACACACACAAAAAGAGCACAAGTGCCCGGCATAGTGAGGCAAACCTGTACCCCAGTACCTGGGAGGCTGAGACAAGAGACTTCAGGTTCAAGGCCAGTGCAGGATAACTCAAAACAAAAAGTAAGAAAAGGGTTGCAGGTGTAGCTCAAGGGTGAAATGTCCCTGGGTTCAATCCCCAGTACCAAAAAAAAAAAAAAAAAAATAGGCCTGGAGGTGTAGCTCAGAGGTAGAACATTCCTGGGTTCAATCCCCAGTACCAGAGTCGGGCGTGGTGGCACAAGCTTATAATCCCAGTACTTGGGGGGCAGAGACCGGAGGATCTGGGTTTGCGGCCAGCCTCAGCTACTTAGGCCTCCACAACTTCGTGAGATCCAGTTTCAAAATAAAGTATAAAAAACTAGGGCTGGGGGTATAGCTGGGAGGTAGAACGCCTCTGGGTTCAATCCCCGGTACCACACACACACACACACACAAAATCCCCAGTACCACACCAAAGAAAAAAGAAAGCACAAGTAAGCACTTTGACTACAGTATTCTAAAAGACCAACTCCCTATTTAAAATGATGATGATATACCAACTTATCATCATAGGAAATACAGCTTCCTTAAAACTTGCTACCAGACAGTTCAAATGAATTGAGAAAATGGAGAGACAAAGAGAGAAGAGAAAGAGGATGGGGAGGAGAGAGAGACAGTGAGAAAGAGACAAACTTGAAAACAAAAACAAAACAAATGTGGCAAGCCTTCCAAAGACCCATTAGGTTAGTTGTGAGACGATTACATTGTGTATGTGTGTGTCACTGTATTAAAGAATATAAAGTTGACACAAGTGAAACAGTACAAAGGAAAGTAAGAGAACCTAATGTAAAGTAAGAGCACTGTCGTGCTCTGACCTGAATGCACCCCAGTCCAACTGAATCAAAATTTCTGGGGGTAGGATCCAGGCATCAGTGTTCTGTAAAGCTCTCCAAGAAATCTCATTGTGCAGCCAAGGTTGAAAACCACTGCACTAAACCTTGGGGTTTAAAAAGCAATAAAAAGGGCTGGAGTATAGCTCAGTGATAGAGTACTTCCTTGCCTAGCATGCATAAGGGCCTGGGTTCACTTTTTACCATGGGGTTGAGGCAATAAAAAGGTAAGCCTGACACATTAACAAGTTTTCCAAACTACAAAATATTCTCATTTAAAATATAATGAAATATAGTCCTTGAGCTGAAAAGTATTTACAAATATCACAAACTTTAAATTAATTAAGATGTAACAACAAACCCTCTTTATAATCAGTCTCTGACAGTTATCTATCTGACCTATGATATAATTTGCAGTGCACACCTATAATCCCAGTACTTGGGAAGCTGAGAGAGGAGAATCACAGGTTTAAGGCCAGCCACAGTAACTTAGCAAGACTCACAGCAGCTTAGTAAAAAAAGAAAACAAAAAATAAAAAGAATTTTTAAAAAAGGGCTGGGGTGTAGCTCAGAGGTAGAATGCCCATGGATTCAATCCCCAGTACCCCCCCTAAAAAAAGAAAAAAATGGAATTCAGCCAAATTTCCCATCACTAAAATTACATATTTTAAATATTTAAAAAAAAATCAAAAAGTATAAAGTTGATGATCATGTTTGAGATATTATGATACACATAGTATCATACTAAAAGTAGTTCACAAATACTGGTTTTTATTGGTGGGGTACAGGGGATTGAACCCAGGGGCATTCTACCTCGGAGCTACACCCCCAGTCCTTTTTGTTTAGGCTGGTCTTGAACCTGAGATACTCCTTTCTCAGCCTCCAAGTACTGGGATTACAGGTATGTACCACCATGCCTGGCTGAATTTCTCATTCTAAACTGAGCCTTCTTTAACTGTTGGGCAAAAAGTCAAAATTTAACAAAATTGTACTAAATGCTATGTTATGCTGGCCTAACTCCCTTAACTTTCATTTAGCATAGAAAACAAATCAATAAAACTATTTTAGTCAGGTTAGTTTATATGTGATTAAGGGTCACCTCAGAGTCATTATTCCTCATCACTTTAAGCAAAATTTAAGAAAACTTCTGCCTAACAACACAATCTGCTAGAGAAAAAAAGGAAATCCAAATATGTACAATGAGCACTGAAATGCCAACTATAAGATGCCTAAAGAATCATTCACTCTAAAATCATTGAATTAAAAATGAAAAATAAGCCGTGCACGCTGAGACCAGAGGATCCGGGTTCCCGACCAGCCTCAGCTACTTAGTGAGGCCCTCTGCAACTTAGTGAGACCCTGTTTCAAAATAAAGAATAAAAAAAGAGGGTTGGGGGCATAGCTCAGAGGTAGAATGCTCCTGGGTTCGATCCCCAGTACCACCAAAAAAAAAAAAAGAAAAAGAAAAAAAGAAAAAGAAGGTTAGGCATGATCTAGAGGGAGACAAAGTAGAAATAAATTAAGTTAAAAGTTTAAACATCAGTAAAATAATATATGTTCTTAAGCCAAGCATGGTGGTGCATGCCCATAATCCCACTACTTCGGAGGCTGAGACAGGAGAATTACAGATTCAAGGCCAGCCTCAGCAATTTAGCAAAGCCGTCAGCAACATAGCAAGACTATTTCAAAATGAAAAATGATATATTGCTGAAGATGTATCTTGGTGGTAGAATGCCTATGGTTTCAACCTCCAATACCAAAAAAAGAAAAACAATGTATGTTCTTACCAAAACAGGCAAAAATTTTGACAAAATATGCATTTTAAATGTAAAAAACCCTACAGATTCTATAGGGTTAACTGCCATACTAGAGGCCCCAGAAAGTCACAGCTCAATTAGAATAATATCTAATGATGTTACTATAACACTGGCTCAATCAGAAAAAAATAGCTTTCTAGCTGGGTATGGTGGCACACACTTGTAATCCCAGTATTTAGGAGGCTAAGACAGGAGGATCACAGGTTCAAGGACAGCCTCAGCAAGTAGTGAGACTTTCGTCAACCTAGTGAGACCCTGTTTCAAAACAAAAAATAAAATAGAGCTGGGGTTTGTAGCTCAGAGGTAGAATGCCCCTGGATTCCATCCCTAATACCACAGGGGGAAAAAATAGCTTTCAAGTAGCAGAGCTGGAGTGTGACTTAGCTACATAAATTAGTTTACTGTTTACTCCTTAATGAGTGGTGGAGGGTCTGAAGGGGAATGCAGAAAACGAATTCATACACAAATAGAGAAATACCTCAACTAAATGTAGCTTAAGTGAAGCACTGGTTCTCAAAAATAAGATTTCCGGCACTCTAGTGTAAACTAAATTGCTTCAAGCAGCAAAGCCATCATAAAAGGCCAATAGTCCACAAAAAATACTTATTCCAAAATATTTAAAAGTGATTTTCTTAGCACAAATTTTCATTAATTCTGAAAAGTTCTGCAGTTGTTTCTAACCTCAAGATTTACATTGAAAGTACTTACTAGCTAAACTGGGCGCCGTGGAGGTGCATGCTTGTAATCCCAGTACTTGGGAGGCTGAAACAGGAGGTTCACAGCCAGCCTCCAGCTACTTAGTGAGGCCCTCTACAACTTAGTGAGACCCTGTTTCAAAATAAAAAATAAAATAGGTCTGGGAGTGTAGCTCAGAAGTAAAATGCCCCTGGGTTCAATCCTCAGTACTGCAAAAAAAAAAGTACTTACTAGCTAAACAGAGAAGTAGACATTCCCACTTCAAAAATGCAATACCTCTTTAAAGCAAACACTCAAAAATTTGGGAGAAAAAGCCTCTTCTATTTATAAATTCACAAAACATTATGTCAATTTTTTTGTAGAAAGGTTTTTAGTTTTAATTCCATTAACTTCAAAAGTCATCACCACCTTTATACCCAATGCTACTCCCAATCATAAATTCCTGGTCTGCCTCTATTACGTTAGTTCTGCAACAAACCCATTCAAGAAAACAAATCATGCCTGCATTAAGGAAGAAACAATAACTATTTTTTTAAACTTGAATTATAAGCAGGGCATGGTGGCCCACACTTGTAATCCCAATACTTAGGAGGCTAAGACAGGAGGATCACAGGTTCACAGCCAGCCTCAGCTACTTAGTGAGGCCCTCTGCAACTTAGTAAGACCCTGTTTCAAAAATAAAAAATAGGACTGGGGGTGTAGCTCAGACGTAGAACGCCCCTGGGTTCAATCCCCAGTACCGCAAAAAAAAACAAAAATAAAAACAAAAAAACCTTAATTGTATCAATCATTTACACTTTGGAATATCATGTACTAACCAAATCAGAACTTTCCAATATAGACAGAAAAAGTCCCTAGCAGAAAAAAAAAAAAGTTACACTTTAGAACGTCCTATGCTACATTTCAACTGAAATATATTTAGTCTTGGTACTGCATGGCAAAGGTAATTTGTGAAATCCACAATAAAAATTATTCAAATGCAGTGTTATAAATCTAATAATTTTTGAAATTATGCATTTCTGCATTTTCAATTAAAACTACATTGTTTCTGCCAGCAAAAAGTACTGAACCTAGCTGGCATGATAGAGCATGCCAGTAATCCCAGTACTCAGGAGGCTGAGACAGGAGCATCACAGGTTCAAGACCAGCCTCAGCAACTTAGCAGGACTCCAGAAACCTGGCAAGACCTTGTTTCAAAACAAAAAATAAGAACCGGGCGTGGTGGCGAACACTTGTAATCCCAATACTTGGGAGGCTGAGACAGAAAAATCCGGGTTCACAGCCAGCCTCAGCTACTTAATGAGGCCCTCGGCAAGTTACTGAGACCCTGTTTCAAAATAAAGAATTAAAAAAAATAGAGCTGGGGGTGTAGCTCGGAGGTAGAATGCCCCTGGGTTCAATCCCCAGTACCGCAAAAAAATAAAATAAAAAGGGCTGGGGTTGTAGCTTGGAGGTAGAATGCTCCTGGGTTCCATCCCCATTGTGTATGTGTGTGTGTGTGTCTGTCTGTCTGTCTCTCTCTCTCTCTCACACACACACACACACACACACACACACACACGAGTATTGACTACTTCTTAAAACACTGGAATAGTCAAGCTGCTGAGAAGAAAAGAATGCTAATTCTGGCAAAAGTCAAAGGTTGTTAAAGATGAGCAAAGACTACAAGCCTGCGAAAAGTCAATTCAGGGTGCTTAAGATGATTCCCTCATTATCTCGTTATATTTGTTATCCCCAAATAACTAGCTATTTCATCTTAAACTATGGTCAAAATACTACAGGCACTAAGAAACTTCTTTCTTTCTTTTTTGTGGTACTGAGGATTTGGGAACCCAAAGGCATTCTACCTTTGAGCTACACCCGCAGTCCGATTTTTTTATTTCTTATTTGGAAACAGGGTCTCGCTAGGTTGATGACAGTCTCACTACTTGCTGAGGCTGTCCTGGAACCTGCGATCATCCTGTCTCAGCCTCCCAAGTACTGGGAATACAGGCGTGCGCCACCACGCCCAGCTAGAAACTAATTTCAAAGTAAATTAAAACTAAATGTGTTTTTTAAAATAAAAAGTTTATCACGGTTTTGGGGGTGGGGACCTACTGATTTTCGACATGACTTTTTAAAGCCTCTCTACACCTGCAAAGGAACCTTTCAAGTTAACTAAACACACCCATGTCTTTGAAAACCTAGCTTGAAAAATCATAACAGCAGTTTGGGGCATGTGATGAAGCCAACGCCCTCCACCCTACACCAATTTCACGCTCCGTACATGCAGTCCTAACAATAAGATAAACTACGTCTTTTATTAGGAGACACGTTTTACTAGGGGCGGGAGGAGGTTCAGTTAGGTGCTAAGAATGTTTCCGGCATGCCGCCATCACCCACAATACCCAAAAAAGTAAACAAATCAAAGCTAGAAAAACGTCAACTGGAAGGACACAATCCAGAAACAGAAAGTAAGGGACAAAGAGAAAAGAAAGATCGGCTTGAGAAAAGAAGACAAACCATTCAGTACTTTGATTTCGACCCGAGGCTACACACACACACACACACACACACACACACTCACACTCTCACACACGCTCCTGCAGCCGACCCAACGCGCTCCGCCAGGGCGACAGCGAAACTACTCCAGAGCAACAAAGAGGAGCGGGGGCTGCGGCAGGAGTCCCCGTCCGAGTGCGAAAGGAGCGTCCGGCCAACTGCGGGCGGAGTTGGGGGCCGCAGCAGGACGGACCCGGAGCCCGAGGCTCGAGGCCCGCAGCCCGCCGGCCCTCCGGGTCGCGCTCGGGCGCCCGCGGGGCCCGCGCCCCTGCCCCAGCCGCCGCAGCCGGGAGCCCGCCCCGGGGCGGGGAAGCCGCAGGCGGGGCGCGCGGCCCGGCGGGGGAAGGGGAGGGACATGGCGCGGGTACCTGGGCTCGGCGCTGGCGAGGGGAGTCCGCTCCGCCGCGGCCGCCGCCGCTCGTCGCTGCCCCGCCGGCCCGGAGCGCTCCTCCGCCCGGCCGCCCCTGACGCCGCGCCGCTGCCGCGCGGGCCGGGCCGCCTCGAGCTCCCTCCGGGGCGGCCCCGCGGCGGGGCCTCTGTCGCGGGGCGCCCGGCTGTCCTCACCCGCTCCCGCCCTGTGGGCGGCCGCGAAGCCGAGCGGAGGGCGGGCAGGGCCTCCCGAGGAGAGCGCGCGGGCGGGAACGCGGGCTCAGCCAGCCGAGCCGCTCCGTTACCGCAGCGGCGACGACGACCTGGGCCGTGTTGTTGCTGCCAACTTGTCGAGCGGACACTGAGCATGCGCGCGCGGAGACCACATCCGGGTAATTTCAGGGTTTGGCCCTTTTCCCCCCCGCAGCTCTCCTTTCTCCCGGCTGCCCCCGCCCCCCGCCCCGAGAGCGGGAGGGTCGCTGTGCGCAGGCGCCCGCGGGACAGCGCCTCCCCGCGCGCTGCGAGTCACCGCCTGGCCCGCCCCGGCCGCGCGCGGCGCCGCCTCGGTGTCCAGCCTGCGCCCGGGTGGTCAGCGGCCAGTGGCGCCCTTTGCAGCAGGACCCAAGCTGCGCGCGGTCCAT
Source organism: Glis glis (assembly GCA_004027185.1). Taxonomy (NCBI): domain Eukaryota; kingdom Metazoa; phylum Chordata; class Mammalia; order Rodentia; family Gliridae; genus Glis; species Glis glis. The sequence continues at coordinate 27,211 of PVJS01021002.1, forward strand.
AAGTGCTTATGAAGAGCGCCCAGCACGGCCTCTAGGGGGGTTGTTTTGTTCTGTTTTGTTTTGAGGACCTGCGTGGACACTAGTTAGACTTTTAACATTCCAGCACTAACTTCTCGTGGCTGTAGCCGGTTACTTTAGGAAGAAACTGGCGACTGGCGGCACCTTCCTGCCCTTCCCACCAAGCCCCACATCACGAGCTCCAAAGGTGTACAAACTCGAGAGACTCACCGAACCAGACAAGGAATCACACATTCGGAGCCTTGACAGGTGTCGCGAAATGTGAATAGTTCCTGGTGGAAGAGATTTAGACGGAATCTCCAAGTTGGAAGCGACCTTCGAGACCCACATACTCCTGCGTAGATTGCCCATTGAATGAGGAAGGGCAACAACTCTGCTTTTGACCATATATATATATATATATTTTTTTTTTTTTTTTTTTGTACTGGGGATTGGACCCAGGGGCCTTCTACCTCTGAGCCACACCTCCAGCCCCATTTTTTTTTTTTGAAACAGGGTCTCGCTAAGTTGCTGAGACTGATCTTGAACCTTCGATCCTCCTGTCTCGACCTCCAAGGTACTGGGGTAACAGGCATTAACCACTGGGGTCAAAGGTGGCATTTTTTAAGTATCAAGCTATGTTGTGTGTTTTATAAGACACACTTTTTTTGTTTGGTTTTGTTTGGTTGGTTTTTGTAATTTAAGAAGTTCCGATCCAGGCGTGGTGGCGCACGCTTGTAATCCCAGTACTTGGGAAGCTGAGACAGGAGGATCCAGGTTTGTGGCCAGCCTCAGCAACTTAGTGAGACCCTCTGCAACTTAGTGAGACTCTGTTTCAAAATAAAGAATAAAAAGTAGGGCTGGGGGTGTAGCTCGGAGGTAGAATGCCCCTGGGTTCAACCCCCAGCACAAAAAAAAAAAAGAAGTTCCGGACGGGGGTGTAATTCAGTGACAGAATGCTTGCCTAGCATACACAAGGCCCTGAGTTGATCCCCAGCACCACAAAAATATAAATTAATTAAAAATAAATAAAAAGTTCCAGAAAACACATTTATTGTATGGTTGTTTGTTTGTTTCTTCATCAAACAGGAAATACTTCCATCGGTTCAGCCAGGGTCCCTCCAAGACTAATTATTACACAGTTCTAAGTGGTTTCTTAGGTCATGTTGCCCAGAAACTCGAACTGCCGGCCCCCTTACTATTCACACGCAATGCCCCATTCTGTCCTTCTCACTATCACAGCCTGAATACTTCCTTCTACCAGAAAGCCCCTAAACTGTCTTTTTTTTTTTTTTTTTTTTGCGGTGCCGGGGATTGAACCCAGGGGCGTTCTACCTCCACGCTACACCCCCGGCCTTATTTTTTTATACTTTATTTTGAAACTGGGTCTCATGAGAGAGAGACAGAGAGAGAGAGAACTGAAGCTGGCCACGAACCCCGATCCTCCTGTCTCTGCCTCCCAAAGTACTGGGATTACAAGCGTGCGCCACCACGCCCGGCTCTAAACTGTCTTTAAACTGGAGTTTATGAAGACTTTCCAAGACAAGTTTTAAGGGAATTCATTTCCGGATCTTCCACTATAATGTGTACTATTTTCTAAAATTGCTCAGCTTGCAAAGGCAGCTGAGGACATAGTATCTCCTTTCAGAAATATTCTCACACCTTGAAAAAGAAAGTCAAAATTCTCACTCATCTATGCTAAGGTGACCCAAGATGTTAAACCTCCAGGGCAATCCACAGGGACAATTCAAAAATTGGTTTCTGTGCTGAGAAAGTAAATCTCCTTAATGGATGGGTATTATATTCTTTTGCAAGTCAGTTGGTTCCAATTCTTTGTTGTCAACAAAATTGAAGGAAGATCTGTCAGCTGACAACATTAAAAATAATTTGGGCTGGGTGTGGTGACACACGCTTGTAATCCCAGTACTTGGGAAGCTGAGACAGGAGAATTGCAGGTTCACGGCCAGCCTCAGCAAGTTTGTGAGGCCCTCTGCAACTTGGTAAGACCATTTCCAAATGAAAAATAAAATAGGGCTGGGGGTGTAGCTCGGGAGTAGAATACCCTTGGGTTCAATCCCCAGTACCAAAAAAAAAAAAAAGATTTGGTAATAGATCAATATGTGAGTCTTCAGTAATATAAAGGAGAGGTGTGTGTGTGTGTGTGTGTGGTACTGGGGATTGAACCCATAGGCATTCTACCTTCAAGCTATACCCCCAGCCCGATTTTACTTCTTATTTGGAAATAGGGTCTTGCTAGGTTGATGAGAATCACTACTTGCTGAGGCTGTCCTCAAACCTGCGATCCTCCTGTCTCAGCCTCCCAAGTGCTAGGATTACAGGTGTTGACCACCATGCCCAGCTTGGCTTACAGTTTTATGGAGTTCTGGCAGGGCTTGGCTAGGTCCTCTGCAAAGTGAGACTCCACTGGGGAAAAGGTTCTGCTCCCAAGCCCATGTAGTTGTTGGCAGCATTTGGTTCCTGTGGGCTGCAGGACTAAGGGCCTCAGTGGCTGTCACCTGGAGGTCCCCTTGGTCCCTTGCCATGTGGTCCTTTCCATAGGAAAGCTCAAAATACAAGCTGGAGCCAGGCGTGGTGGCGCACGCTTGTAATCCCAGTACTTGGGAGGCGGAGACAGGTGGATCGTAGGTTCACGGTCAGCCTCAGCTACTTAGGGAGACCCTCTGCAACTTAGTGAGACCCTGTTTCAAAATAAAGAATAAAAAATAGAGCTGAGGGTGTAGATCAGAGGTAGAATGCCCCTGGGTTCAATCCCCAGAGCCGCAAAAGAAAAAAAAATACAGAGACTTGCTTCTTCAAAGCCAGCAAAGGGGATAGCCTCATCAAGACACTGATTGTACCTCTTTCTCTCTCTTTTTTTTGTTTTTTTTTTTGAGGGGGTGGTACTGGGCATTGAACCCAGGGGTGCTCTAAGCCCTTTTGACTTTTTATTTTTGTTTTCATTTATTTGTTTATTTTTGTGTTTATTTTTTGTTTATCTTGTGTGACATAATCATGTGCACCTAATCACGCAGGGCCCAAAGCAAATCACAGATCTCATCTACACTCCAGGGGACCAGGGGACGGGACCACACAAGTGCGTGAACACCAGGAGGCAGGGATCCTGCGGGTCCTCACCATAGTCCATCCACCACAACATCCGTTAATTTATGCAAATGACACTCCCTACAAGCTCAGCCTCTTCTCACATTTCCCTTCAGGCCCCCTTCACCTTTTTTGCTTAAGGAAAACCTGACTTTCCCCTAAGACACTGCTTCCCCTCCTATCTCCCAAGCAGTGGCAACTGTGTTTTCAGCTATAAGCCCCTTAGACTGCACCTAGAGGTGAGGTCGGTGTCCTCTTTGCTCCTCTACAATGCTTCCGGCCCATCCCCCTCCTCCTCCCTATAAACCAGCAGCTTTGAATCCTGTTATCCAGTACGCCCATCATTGCCCTCAACCCCTTCCTTTTTTCACCATCTGTCCCTGTCTCTTACTCCAGTGGCACTTCTGTCCTGATCCGAGGGTGTAATATATACTTAGATGATCTTCCCAATACCCTACCCTCCCAGTTCCTTGACTTCTCCTCCAAAGATCCAGTCTATCCTACACAGCCACGCACACCCTCGGTCATAACCACAGGAGTCTTATCAAACTCTGCAACTTCTTTTTTTTTTTTTTTTGCGGGACTGGGGATTGAACCCACGGGCATTCTACCTCTGACCTACACCCCCAACCCTATTTTATTCTTTATTTTTGAAACAGGGTCTCACTAAGTTGCAGAGGGCCTCACTAAGTTGCTGAGGCTGGCCATGAACCTGTGATCCTCCAGTCTCAGCCTCCCAAGTACTGGGATTACAAGCATGTGCCACCAGGCCCGGCTTTATTTTTATTTTGAAACAGTCTCACTAAGCTGCTGAGGCTGGCCTCAAACCTGTGATCCTCCTGTCTTAGCCTCCCAAGTACTGGGATTACAGCAGGTAGGTGCCACCACACCCGGCTTCCCCAATCTCTTCTTGCCCAGTCAAGACCATCACCCTTACTTCAGTAATTAAACCCCACCACTTCTGTATCATCAACGTTTCTCTATCTACCAAGTCATTCCCAGTACAAACACCTATTATTTCTCTAGTCCTACAAGGTATTTTCTTTGCCCTGTTTCCACTGTCAGCTAACACCCATTTCTCTGCTTCCTTTTGCAGCAAGACTTCTAAAAGTTTTCTATGCACTACTTTGTCCCTACTAGTTCTTCTACTCTGCATACATACAATATGATATGATATATGTAAAGTTCAAGACCATGTCAAGTGCTATTTGTATGTAAAAATTACACAAAGAATCATAAGAAAACACACAAGGTTACATATGTGGCATGTTTCAGGTTGTCAGCTGAAGTGCTGGGTCTCCCACGCTCTCTGACACCCACTCCATCATGCTTTCCTCCTTACTACCCTGTCAAAACTACTCTCAGCTAGGTCAACAATGAACTTCACATTGGCTAAACCCAATCATCTAGTCTCAATTCTTTTATTTTTCTTTTGATACTGGGGATTGAACCCAGGGGCATTTTACCTCTGAGCTACACCCTCAGCCCTATTTTATTTTTTATTTTGAAATAGGGTCTCACTAAGTTGCAGAAGGCCTTGCTAAATTGCTGAGGCTGGCTTTGAACCTGTGATCCTCCTGTCTCAGCCTCCCAAGTACTAGGATGACAAGGTGTGGTATGTCACCACACTGGGCTCAACACTTGACTCTCTTTTTTTTTTTTTTTTTTTTT
>PVJS01021003.1:0-31978 GCA_004027185.1 Glis glis
CCTGTTATTGAAATCAATGGAAAACTGCAGCAATCTAATCCGGGCAGGATGGCAAATGTTTCAGATCCTCCAGGAATGAAGGTGTGGGTCACCCCTCCAGGTAGAGAACTGAGACCTGCCGAAGTGCTAGCTAAAGGTAGGGGAAATACAGAATGGGTAGTAGAAGAAGGTAGTTATAGGTACCACCTACGGCCACGAAACCAGTTGCAGAAACAAGGTTTGTAATTGTTATAAATATGTTTGTGTATATATATTTATATGTGCTAAGCAGATATCTCTATTTATCTCCTCCCTTATTTTTTATCATGTAATATAACACTGATGGACTTATGTCAATATTTAAGTATTAGGGATAAGTATCACTCAGGGGGTCCTTCCTTCTATTCAGGGGAAGTGACTGGTGCGTTTCCGGTTGTATGTGGGATAGCTTGTCATGTTAGGTGTGATTTTGATATTGTTATTCTATTTATTTAAAGATTGGTGTGACTTAAAAGAGACTGGGTTAGGAGTCAAGTTGACAAGGGGTAGACATGTGATAGATAGTTGGTCTGGTTTGTCAACTTGACCCTCTTAAGATCATGTGGCTTTGGTTGTATAACAGCAGATTGAACCGGAAGTCCTGCCCTAAATGTGGGTAGCAGGGTTCTGATAGGTGCAGGACTTAGATAAAAAGAAGGAGAAAGCCGTGTAGAGTTGAGCTGTGACTCTTCCTGAGGAAAACGCATCTGCTCTCATTTGAGATCATCAGTCTCCAACTTCGCTGTTTCCTTGGAGAACTTCTTGATGTTCTGCTCTCGTCTGAGATCATCGGCCTCCAGCTCTTCGAACTGAAACTTGACCATCGTTTCTCCGAAGAGCTTCCTTATCTTCACATCTTGGACTGTACTGAATTGGTGGTTGCTTCAATCCTGGGGCTCCGGCTCTTAGACCGCCCGACCAGCTACTGATTCCTCTGATTCTTCACGTGCAGTCGAAATTCAGGACTACATTGTGAGCTAATCTAATAAATCCTTTTTTTCCCCCTCCCTTCCTTTCTTCATTCTGTGAATTCTGTTGATCTGACCAATACACACTCATAGGGACTTGACGGTCATGAAAATATATAGCGAGCCTTGACTCCAGCCCCAGCGGCTGGGAAGACCGAAGCTTGGAGAGAGGTCCTCCTGATGGCGTTGCCAGGCTGCTGGGAGCTCTCCAGCCTTGGTCACACTGGATCTTGCATCCCACACTCACACTCACAGCATTTTTGACTTAAAATGGTTTTGTTGCTAGAGGCCAGCAATGCCACATGTCATTCCTATCCCAGGCTCAGCTGCCTGACAGAGATGACTCTGTACAAAGAGAGCTGTCTCAGCTGGTACTTGTTCAGATGAGGGAGTGACAGAGCCAAGTCACAGTTGCTTTGTGAACCTTGCCACCAATCCTCCCAGGCAGGGCCAGCATGATGTGGGATGTCAACCTCATTTTAACTGCTGGTCATCTGTGGGCCCCTGATCGCCCCTGAGATAGTCAGAAGCACAGTGGGACATGCTGCTCTGCCGGAGTTCCTGTGGGTGGATCACAAAGCTCCCTGCAGGCACTCTCACCCTGGAAGTGTTAGGTATAGACTCAACTTTGGGTTCGACTAACCTTAGTGGTCATTCAGGGCAACCCCTTAGGCCAGAAGTTCTTAATCAAGTGACTACTTGTTTGACCAAAGTATTGCACTATCAATAAAGCATAGCTGGGCATGGTGGTGCATATCTGTAATCCCAGTACTTGGGAGGCTGAGACAGGAGGATCTCAGGTTTGAGGACAACCTCAGCAATGTAGTGAGACTCTCAGCAACCTAGTGAGACCCTACTTTAAAAACAAAAAAAAAATTTAAGAAAAGGCTGGATGTGTAGCTCAGAGGTAGAATGCCCCTGGGTTCAATCCCCAGTACCACAGGGAAAAAAAAGATATCCATTTTTTCCTTTGTCAATTGGAATGAATTAAAAATTATCTTACAATACTGGTCCTCACACTCATGTTCTGATATTCTTTTTGAGTGGAGGAGGATCTTACCCTATAGTTATTCTAACAGAAACTGAGCATCATTTACAACCTATTCTCTCTTTGGGGTCTCTGTTGACAATGTGTGGTGTACTTCAACTTCATCTTTTTTGCACTGCTTCATAACATTGGAGTGGCTAGGCTTCAAATTTACCTCAACGTCCCACTGTGTGCTTGGATACCTCCAGCAGTGGGGAGCTCACTATCTTCCCAGGAAGCTTGTTCTTTTGTTAGATCTTCCTCATTGTCCAAGTGTTTTCAGTTCCTATTGGAGATGGTTCTGTCCATTTGGGCTATACAGAGAAACTCCATGTCTATTCCCGGGTGATATTCCTCAGTATCTTAGGCGACCAATTTCTTTTTTTTTTTTTTAATGATGCTGTCTTTATTTTGGACAGCAGCAGAGAGTCTCACCACAGTAAAAAAAAATTGTCAGTCAGTGATCATGCTTTAGACAAAGATAATTTACAAGATCCAAGTGGAGTGACTTTCTCTTTGGTTTCAGTGTAGGAGACCAATTTCTTATCTCATTTTGAATATTTTCCAAGGCATGACTTAGCCTGTTCCTTGAAATGTTTTTCATGTGATGGTGGCTTTTAAATTCTCATCCAGTGTTTACTCTACCAGAGTGCAACATCTTGGCAACATCTCTCTTAGTGAATATTGTCCAGAGCTAAACACTCTACCTCTACTGCCTATAATTTCTTATTTTACTCAATTAAGGGAGGATAAATGCTTTCTTCATTAAGAAACAACTTGAAGCCGGGTGTGGTGGCGCATGCTTGTAATCCCAGTACTTGGGAGGCTGAGACCGGAGGATCCGGGTTCGCGGCCGGCCTCAGCTACTTAGTGAGGCCCTCCACAACTTAGTGAGACCTGGTTTCAAAACAAAGAATAAAAATAGGGCTGGGGGTGTAGCTCAGAGGTGGAATGCCCCTGGGTTCAATCCCCAGTACTGCAAAAAAAAAAAAGAAAGAAAGAAACAACTTGAATCCTGATTATAAAAATGTGTTAATTCTCTTTCAGCTTTTTGAAGATTATTGATGGGAAATTGAGACCTACATATCTCCAGCCCTTCACAGTCACGTTCCGTGGGTATATTCCCAACTGTATTAGCTTCATGATGCTATAACAAAATCCCTGAAGCAATTTGCTATTGCTTATTATAAAGCTAGAAGGTTCATTGTGAATCATGGTTCTGGAAGCTATAATCCAAAATCAGGTGGCCCCATATCGTTGGGCCTCTGGTGAGGGCAGCACATCATGGCAAGAGCAGGTGGCAGAGGAAACCACTTACATTCCGAGCTAGAAAGCTTTGGGCCTCTGGTGGCAGAGCCATATGGCATGGTGGGGAGTGCATGGCAGAGAAAGAAGCTCATCTTATGAGCCAGGAAGCAAAGCACAAAAGGAAGAGAGTAGAGTCCCACAATCCCCGTCAAGAGCATGACCCCAGTGACCTAAGGACTTCCCATTAGGCCCTGCCTCCTCAAGGTTCCACCACCTCTCAGTAGTGCCACTCTGAGGACCAAGCCTCTAACACACGGACCTTTGGGGTACGTTTATCCCTACCATAATGCCAGCCACCTTTTTTCTCTCACCTTCGCCCATCCTGCCTCCTCCAGGCCATCACTAACTGGCCCAAGTGATGGACTAGACGATCTCTAAGCTGTGTCTAATCAAGGTTCAGTCTATCTCTAAAGCTGAAGGTTAGAGCTTACAGTTAAACTCTGAGAAATGTGGAACTCCTGGTAATCAGGTTCTCGTGATAACATACAGTTTTTCTCAAATCTGGGAGGTTCTGCCCCTCTAAGTGGACTTTTGAGAGTGTGTGAGAATTCTTAATTGTCACAGTGATGGGAGGCAGGTGTCACTGGTATCAGAAACATGTGTGAAACAGTTCTTGGTGCTCAGTATGGTCCCACACAAGGAAGAATTGTCCCATCCCAAGTTCTAACAATGCTCCATAACAGACACTGGTGGAAGGAACCTGGGACTGACTCAGAAAACCAGATTCTAGTCCTATGCTTGTTCTTAGGGGCCTCGTTTTCTCCTTTGTCAAGTGGACAGAAACACAAAGCTGTGTTGATGACTAAGTCTCAAGCATTTTATCAGATGGTCTTTGAGGACACTTGGCTAGTAAAGCCATGTGCTTCGGGTGGGCTGACCCCACACCAGCTCTGGAGGTGGGGGTGTGACCTAGGGTTATCAGTCAGCTAATTTTATTCCCATGGCTCATTGGTTGGCTCCTGGGAGGACACATGATTCTCACTCAGGCCAAGGATAATCAGACACTGGATTTTCATTAAATCCTGCAGGAGAAGAGAAGCTCTATATTCAAGTCAAATTGAGCCTTGGAGGATATGTGACTGTACCTGTGATTGGCTACCATGATGGAGCCTGAGAGCGGTGCTGGCCCAGCCTCATGCAAAGCCAAGGGATTAGAGAAGGGATGTGGACATTATTCAAGCTTCTGGATAAAGCTAAACCTGGGCTTTAAAAATACCTCACACATGTTTATTACGTAAGAAATATATCCCCTTTGTCAGTTAAGCCAGTTCAAGTCTTTTACACATAGCATAAATCCAGATTTATGGCTCTTATCTTTGTCTGCATAGAATTGTGGTCACTCCTCCGCGTGATTCTGAGCTCCTTGCCGACAGTCATCTTTGAATCCTTCCAGTGCTTCCCCAGCACAAGATGTTAGTGTAGTATAAATTTGCACCCCAAAATATTCAATGCATGAGTAAAATAAAATGGTATGTATGGAAAAGTTTTATTGACTGTCAATTACCTTACAAATATATCTGTCAATGTTCTCATGAATGTTTCCTCCTAAAACCTTTGTTCAAGACAAGTGTGGAAGCATGGGCATCGCTCACCCAGTTTGGTTTTCCCATTTGTCCTCATTCCAGCTTTGTACTGAAGCAATCTGTCCTTGTTACTGTGTCTCTAATAGTCTCCCTCATTAGGCTGAGTTTCTGCAGTAGAAATCCTCTTCAGTTTCAGCTCTGTGTCCTCAGTGCATGTAGCAGGAGCCTGGTTGTTTGCAGGAGCTCCTTCCCCTTCTCAGCTCTCTCCAGAGCTGCCCTTTGCAGCTATAGGCTTTTGAGGCTCCATGAACTGCCAGGAAAGTGTGTTCCGGAGGTCCAGTGAACCTCTTCAGGGTTCATCCCCAGCACATATCCTTATAGCCCTTCATTCATTCAGAGAACAATCATGGACCACCTACTGTGTGCCGGGCTTTTTCTCTGGGATTCATGCTCTTGTGCTCACAGACAAGTAAATAAGCAATTACAATGTGTAAGGATAAGCACTAGGATGGAGGAATATGGGTATTATAGGAGTAAACAGGGAGTTCCTAGACTGGAGGGAATTGGAAATACCTATGTCATTGACACTGGGGCCTAATGGGTGAGTAGGGATTAGCCAGGCAATGAGCAGGGCAGGCGCCTCCAGGTCAGAGTGAGTGGAGAGTGCGGCAGGTGTGTTTGGGGAACTGGGCAGGGCGCAGGCTGGCCCAGCGTGCTGGTCAATATGCTGCCACTTCACGTGCTTTGCCTCCCTGTCCTCTGGGCCAGGGGCCCCTTTCTGCAGCCCAACCAGGCCGTGCCCTTCTTTGCCACATTTGGTGGTTTCCTTGGCTTCAGATGATGTCAGAATGCCAGATCACAGTGTGCCTGGCTCAACCGAAATGGGGCCCGGCTGGAGTTCTCCCTTTCATCTTCTTCAGAATCCAGTAATTAACTTCTCTGGACAGATTCCAAGCCTTGGTCAGTGCATAAACAGACACGCCAGGCTTAGAATCAGATTCCTGATGATTAAAACCACTTCAGAGATTATTCTGGGTGTTTTTATGTGGGAAAAAAGCAACAACAACTAGGATGAGGGGGAAGTGAGGCCCAGAGCAGGGAGGCCCAGCAGGGGCACGGGTTAGGGACCTGAGGGTCATTCATTCAGTGACAGGTCCTTATCTTCACAGTGGAAAGCTTTGGAAGCCTTCTGAGAGCATGTTAGGTGGGAAGGGGCTTGGCAACCTACAACCTTATATAATTTAATTCTTCCTGTGATGGACATTGAAATGGAGCATGGCAGCAACCTGCCTGTAATCGCTGTTCTCTGATGACAAACCATTTCCCCTTCTCCACTTGGGGGCGCCACTCCTGAGTTCTGTTTAGGCTGAAACTGAGGGCCCATAGCTATGCTTTTGAATCTGCCAGAATCTTTCTCATGGCAGAACCCTGGAGGTTGGGGGGGGGGGGGGGGGGGCAAAGCCAGAAGTAGCTTGCTGTAAGTATGAGGGGTTTTTTTGGTACTGGGGATCATCAGGGAATTCTACCACTGAGCTACAACCCCAGCCCTATTTTACTTTTTAATTTGAAACAGGGTCTCACTAAGTTGTGGAGGGCCTCACTAAATTGCTAGTCTGGTCACAAACCTGCGGCCCTTCTGTCTCAGCCTCCCAAGTACCCAAGTACTGGGATTATAGGAGTGTGCCACCATGCCTGGCTTCAGTGTGACTTTCTTAAGGTTTTATGTTTTATCTTTAAATTTTGTGCAAATTTGTGTTCTTTCCTAATGCATTCATGTTTACTTAATAAAAACAGTGTTTTAAATTATTTGCCATTGAATAAAATCTTCAGAGTTGTGTTTAACCATAAGACTTCTTAATGATTCTGGACACAGTACCTTATACATAGTCCCCACTTTGAGAAGCAGAGGTTTTTAGATTACATGGATCTGGGTTACTAGATATGTAACCTTGGGCAGATCACTTCTCTTTTCCAAGAATCATTCTTTTTTCAAATAAAATATGAGAACAATGAAACCTCTATGTCAGGGTTAGTGTGAAGTTTAAGTGAAATAGAACATATGAAGTGGCTGCGCCATGATAGGCACTTGAGAGATGCTCGCAGTTCTCCTGTTATTAGGACGATCTGTCAGCTTTGCCTTTCCAGAATTCTGTGATTCTGACTCACTGGTGGGGAAGGTGACCCATGGGACATTTGCTACTAGAGGGGTTTTGAGGAGAAACAGTATATATCACTACCAGATGACACACTGGTGACATTAGCAATCGAAAATAAGCTGTATGGAGCAGGGAGATGTGATGTGGTTTTAGGGCTTATCATAGTCTGTTTTCCCATTTCTAGGTCTTTCTGAAATGTGGAAATTGGCAATTGGGTGAGGTTTACGGTGTGCCACCTACTGCCTGGGCCCTCCTGTCACGCAGCAGCTGCGGGTGAGTCACTGGCCAAGTATGTCACATGGGCTGACAGCCCCCTTCTCTGGGCTCACCTTTCTTTCTGTCCTGCAGCTGAGATGATTTAGGCCATGGTCATTGCCTAGACTAATGAGCTCTCACGGTGTATAACTGCAGGCTCAGGAACTTTGCTTCTAAATTCCAAAATGATAAATGAGATGCCCAGATCACAATTAAACAGGAAATATCACATATGATTTCAAGCATTAATATAAAAACTTAATCATTAATTTGGAACACCCAATTAAAGGTTATTTGAAATAACCTTTCATTTGGAAGACCCAGCCACTTTCTGGATGGAAAGTCTTCTAATCATAAGATGGCTATTTCTCCAACTCACCAGCTCAGAGTTCAGTGGGAGCCGGAGGGCAGGTGAACACATAGGCGAGGAGGAAGGGGATAAAAACCCAGCACGGGCAACTGGTTCAGCAACACAGGAGGCTGAAAAGCTTGACAGCAGAGGTGGTCTGAGTTTGAGAGTCAGATTCAGGAGACTGGGGCAGGACTCAGGCATGAATTAAAAAAAATGTCTCCAGGGATTCTGATGTTTCCCCAGGGTGAAATTCCCAGGAAGAGTTTTGCACTTCTGGGCGGGAGCATTTCCCCTCTGGGTTGTGAGCCCCTCGAGAGTAGGGTCTTGACCTCTCTCTACCCAGCAACATGTTCGCAGTCATCTGGCACCTCAAGTCCAGGGCTCCTTCTCTTCCCAGGGTGCCATCACACTGGGATGAGGAACCCAACAATGCAGAGTTCGGAAGAGCTCGATGTTGTGTGTCCTCAAAGTTAAAAATGCCACTAATACCAATACACGCAGTGGCTACTGCCATCGTGCCACACGTCCACCTCCTGAAGAAATGCTGGGACTCCTTTTTCTTTCCAAAGATGTATCTGAGTCTCTATTCACATGCATATTTTATCTTTGTTTACTATTATTTCTCTGGATTTCAAAATGTACCCTCGAGTCGCTTTTCAAATGCCATGTTTACTTTTGAATACAAGGGCCTCTCTCCCCATGGATCTTCAGTTTCTGGAAAGGAGAAAGGAGGTGGACTTTGAGTTATGCTTAATACAAAAAGAGACTGCTGTGTGTTCAGAACTGAACTGAGGGGATGCAGTCACCTGACTTTGGGTGCTACATCTCTCATTTCTTCCAGCATACTCTTTAAGCAAATGGAAAAGCTGTTTTGGAAATGTCTGAATCGATGGCCTTATTTCTGCCATGACTACTCTGTTTCTGTTCTGGTCAGCATTCTTGTACCTATAATCTAAAAGATGACCATGTAACTTAGAGGAAAGAAGATTTATTTTCTTATGGTTTCAGGCTCAGTCCATGTGAGGCTGGGGACCGCAGATCTCAGGGCATGGCGGCGGGAGGTGGAGAGAGAAAGAGCACATGGGCTGTGCTCCTTGAATTATGGAGGCCAGAAGCAAGAGAGATCAGGGGGAGGAGGAACCATATATAATCTCCAAGGCTGCACCCCCAGGGATCCACATCCTTTAGCCACACCTCTACTGGTCTACTGGGTACCACCCAGGTAAATTCATTACAATATTGGTATTTCTCCACTGCTGGGTTTACAACCCTCATGACTCCACTATATCAACCCTGAATATTAATAAATGAGCTATTTATGAGACATTTTATATCTAACTATAACATTCCTCCCTGGCCCCTAAAGAGCTCATGTCCAGCTCAGAATGCAAAATGCATGTAGTCCTCTCCAAGAGTTCCCAAAGTCTTAATGTAATCCCAGTACTTGGGAGGCTGAGACAAGAGGATCTGGTTTCGTGGCCAGCCTCAGCTTCTTAGTGAGGTCCTCCACAACTTAGTGAGACCCTGCTTCAAAATAAAGAATAAAAAATAGGGTTGGGGTTGTAGCCCAGAGGTAGAATGCCCCTGGGTTCAATCCCCGGTACCGCAAAAGAAAAGTCCCAAAGTCCAAAGTCTCCCCTGAGACTCAAGGTGAACTCTTGTGAGGCCCTGTAAAAAACAATGAAGATCAAAATAAAAAGCAAGTTACATGCATCAAATATACAATTGCAAAGTGTAAACATTTGCATTCTCAAAGGGAGGAAGGAATAGGGCTATAGAAAGAAGGGAGGGGACCAAAACAGTAATGGAATCTGGCAGCATTTGATCTTGCAGCTCCACTTCTTGCATCCAGGGCACATGGCTGTGAGAAATGATCTCCAAGAGGCCTTGGCAGCCCCAACCCTGCGGCCTGGCTGATTACAATGGGTGGTTTACTGCCTCTTCCAGCATGGCTCCACGGCTCACAGCTAGCAGCCTTTCCTTGTGGTCATTGCATGTTTCTGGCATTTCTAAATCTTGGGAATTTTTCTTGCAATGTTGGCTTCACCCTCACGGCTTCACAAAGTGCCCCATTTAGGCTTGCTTGCAGGGATTCCAACCCTACCGCACGTTGCCTGGATTCCCAGGCCTTCCTATGAAATCTGGGGGGAAGCCTCCATGGCCCCCTTTTTCTAGCAAAGTCAGCATTACGAGGGCTCCGAGATGGGCCACTAACAGATAAAGTAGTCATGCCTTCCTTAATCATTGCTGCTGGGGCCTTTTTAATCACAGCTGCTGAGCCTGCTTCATCCAGGCGGCTACTGGTCACAAGTCCATCTGGGCTGCTCCTGATTCCAACTCCATCTGCTGCCTCCATCATGGCCACCACTTCCTCCTTCCTTTCAGCCATCTTACTTCCTTTCATGACATCATCTCTCTGGGCTGCAGCTTTACATATGCCTTTCTGGCCAAACTGCAAATGTATAAAGTGTCTCTGCTTTACTTTCTGCTCCTGAAATTCGCTGTACAGGCTGCTGAAAGCAGACATCAATAATCATAATGCAGTTTGGATATTTTGCTATTTTGATATTTCCTCTGCCAGTTTAATCAGCCCATCATATTTAAATTTGGTCTCACACAAAGTTTCATGACATGGACAAAATGCAGATAAGTTCTTTGCCAAAGTGTAACACACGTGGCTCTACTTCATTTCCCTATGGAGTCATCTTTGTGCTCCATAATCTCCTGAACACCGCCTCTACCATCCACCTTTCTAGTCACATTTTGGACTTTCCAATTTCCTCTCACAAACCAGTTCCAAGGAGTCACAATCCACATGGTCAGATTTGGATATAGCAGCAGTCTCACTTCCTGGTACCATTTTTTTTTCCTGGTCAGCATTCTTGCAGCTATAATCTAAAAGACTGACTATGTAACTTAGAGGAAAGATTTATTTTCTAACGATTTCAGTCTCAGTCCATGTGAGGCTGGGGACCATGGATCTCAGGGCATGGTAGCAGAAGGTAGAGAGAGGAAGAGCACATGGGCTGTGCTCCTCACATCACAAAGACTGGAAGCAAGAGAGAGAGAACAGGGGGAGGAGGGACCATATATAATCTCCAAGGCTACACCCCAGGGATCCACCTCCTCCAGCCACACCCTACTGGTCTATTGGGAACCACCCAGGTAAATCCATTACAATGGATTTATCCACTCCTGGGTTTACAGCCCTCATGACTCCACTATATCAACCCTGAATATTAATAAGTGAGCTCTTTAGGGACATTTTATATCTAACTAGAACAGCTTCTAAGTAAGAACTCCAAAATATTTGATGAATGAATAATAGCATGAAATGAAATGTAATACAACCCTGAGTAGTTACACACTTTGGTCTGTGCCAGGGAAAGTACCAAGCCCATCTCTGGAAGGCAGAACCTGCTGGGGGAAGGCTCAGAAAATAGCAGAGGGAACTTTTCCCATTGACCTCTGATGGGAGAGGAGCTCTGGGTAGAGACAAGAGAAAGACACTGGGCGTTCCAGGGGAGCACAGTTAGCAGGCCTGCCTCCTCTGAGATGTAGGTGTGCTGGTCTCAAGGAAACAAGTAAGCAAAGTATCCCAAGGATGAAGAAGAGCCTGGCACTGTTCTTGAAAATGACCCACCCGGAGCAAGTGACAGTTCTTGGCAGGCTAGAGAGCTGGGTGCTGGAGTCCTCATGATGAAAGCCCAAGAAAGCCTCTTCCTCCCAAGGTCACTGAGTGCAGTTGAGCCATCCCAGCAGGACCCGGGTTTCTAGATGCTGCCTGCAGCAAGTGTGTGTCAACATGTGCTATGGAGAATAAACCTTTTTTTTAAATTTTTCTGCTGGTGTTCATAAGCCTGTGTGGCAGTTTGGGGGAAAGAGGAGAGTGCAGGAGCTGGGTCTCACTGCAGAGGGCTGGCTGGTCGCCCTGGCTCATGCCAGCAGGGGAGAGCATAAGCAATTAAGTGGACAAATGAGTGGTGGCTATATTTACCCCCTGATGGGCCACACGCTTCATACCAATTGGAACTATCAAGTGAATCTGGTCTTCTTGCTTGTGTGTCAGAACACTAACTCACTTGGGGGAGGTTTACCTGGGAAGATGGATGATAAAGGAGCAGTTACCCGGGAAACCCAAGACTAGAACAAGAGGACTCAGCTGTATGAGTCCACTGTGGCTGGTATCACTAAGTTCTGTGGACAGAGATAGTCATCTTCATTCAGGGGTGTGCCTGCCTCACTGGCCACATGCATGTACACACACACACACACACGAGGTACCCTCCCAATCAGGACATTTCAGGGAGCCACTGCCCATTTCTCTCTTGCTGGACTCCCTTCTCATACTGCCACTCAGACCCTCCACCACCTTCTTCAGACAGGATGTAATTCAATTAGTTAGGAGTCTGAGTTTACTGGTTGCAGTCTCTGAGGTTGCGTTCAGGTGCCTTTGATTGGAGTTTGGCTGAGCAATTTCACTTGTGATCTTACCCTCTTTTATATCTGAGTTTTAAGGATGCTTGTAGTTAACATGTGGTGCCACCCACACCCTATCTTTCGGGTGTCGTGTCTGTGTTGCTTCAGGGCTTCTCACCCTATGGACCTAGAGCCTTTGCCCATTTGCGCTGCTCCAGCTGCTATTTGGTGACCAGCTTTGTGTAAGCTGCAACTGAGCTCACAACACATCCGTTCCTTATGCCTAACAGAGTGGTATGATGCCCTGGGGTTTCCTTGCTTATTCTGAGGCATGTGACACCAGGGACCTGCATGGGAACTACTATAGTTTGGATTTTAAATGTCCCCCCAAATTACATGTGTTAAAGACTTGTTCCTTGAAGCGGCGCTATTGGAAGGCTGTGGAATCTTTCAGAGATGGAGCCTACTGTGAGGTCCGTAGGGCACTGGGGGTGTGCCCTGGAAGGGGATAGTGGGGCTGCAGCCTCTCACTTCCCAGCCATGAGGTGAGCGTTTTTTTCTCCACCATGCCTCCCATCATTATGTACCCCTGTGGGCTCAAAGCAACAAGGTCAACTGATCATGGACTGGAACCTCTGAATCTGTGAGCCCAAATAAACCTTTTCTCTTTTATAATGTGATTATCAGGTACTTGTTATAGTGACAGAAAGCTAACACGGGGAGAGTGAAAATACCCCTGGGAAATATGGAGAGCTAATGTTCTGCAGAGGGACTTTGACTAAAGGGAGATGAGACCTAATAGATACACTTTATTTTTTAAATCCTTCTCCTGGAAAAACTAACCCAAGATTCAATTAAATTCACAACCTTTTAGAATCAGTCCTGCCAGATGGGACAATCATTTGCAGTTGATGCCAAGCAGCAGCCAGCTCAGTAATGCACTCCAGGACCTGCTCTCCCTCCTTCCCTGCTCTCCCTCCTTCCTCCTTTCCCTCACTCCTGCTTCTCTAGAATAAACTTTGTAATTAAGTACTAGCACATTAGCTTTTTTCCTCAGGCTGTTTCCTGAGGAGCCTGGGTGAAGATATCTAATGTTAAGAATACATACTAGGTTTCATGTGTGGACATGTGCATTAGTTACCTATTGCTGTGTAACAAATTGTTATCTCAGTTTTGTGGGTCAAGAATTACAGAGCATCCTATCTGGGTGGTTCTGGCTCAGCGTGTCTCATGTGGTTGTGGTGAGGCTATCACAGGGCTGCCAGAATCTGAAGGCTTCAAGAGGGTGGTGGATGTGCATGGGAGATGCTCATCATGTGGTCCTCCCTGCATGAGCTTTCCAGGGGCCACCACAGGGTGGCTGCGAGTCACTTCACCCAGAGCAAGCAATTCAAAGAGAGCCGGAAGAAGTGGCAGCGCCATTTATTGCTTTGTGTCTGAAGTTGCACTCCTTCACAGAACCTTTCATTCACACCATTAGAAGCAAGTCACCAGTTCTCATTCATACTCAGAGGAGGAAAATTAGACTCTCTCGAAGAGAGAGTTTCAAAAATTTATGAGCATGCTTTAAAGTTACCTAAGAGTTAAGGAGTTGTTGCCTTATTCAGTAAAATAGAATTTTCTGGTGCACCAAATGCAAAGCCATGGGCTTTCATAAACACAAAAATCTGCTTGTTGCAGAATCAGTTGACGTGAAAATTATGGGCTTAAAAGATTCTAATTATTAGGGGAGTAGAGTAGAGAGGCGTATTCGTGCTTTGGAGGTCAGGAAAGATTGGATGGAAGGGCAGCATTTGAACCAGCCGCCAAGCTAACTCTGCTGCAGAACTGAGGCTGAGGACTGCACAGCAGCACTAAGACTGCAGTCAAAGGCCAGCCCATGCTCATTCCTGGCAATCACGAGCAGCTCCATAGAGAAGGATTTTGAGCTGATCCAACATGGCTCTCTCCTGCAGGAGGCCCACATCTTGTTGTGGAAAACACTTGCGCCATTTTTGCCCTGCAAGCCAGGGAAGCCCTTTGTCTTTCCTTTACTCTGCGGTTGCAGCAGCCTGCTCCCACCTTCAGGTGGGGGCATGCACCTACCTCTCCCCTAAGAGGCATGCTTTCTTGGATTGAGATGAGAGGAAAGGTACCACCCCTGACATCTCCAGTATGGGCATGGTGGCAGACTCAAATCACACACCAGCATCCCTCTCTGAAAGCTCTCTCTTGCTTTTCCTGAAGCCCCTGTTACTTAGAACTAAGATGGGACCCACCTCTCCTTGGGGAGTGGGGCTCATATTATACCCTCTCCAAAGAAACCCTCCACAGCAATCCTACAATTTTCATCCTCTTTACCTCCCTCATGGAAGGGGAGCGAGTCTGAGAACTGTGTGACCAGTTCTTAGGTTCCTAGTTTGAAAACTCTGCATCTGCTTTGCCACCTCGTTTGGAATATAGTTCCCATTGTCTTTGAACCTCCATTTAACATCCTGTCCCACAAACCCGCTGTGTTTGATCACTCTGAGGATCCAATTAGATAGATATATAAGGCAACAAATAAATGCAAAAATACCAATGTCATGGGAGATGACATTTCAAAAGCAAGGCTGAGCCCAGTTTATCTGTTCTGATTGTTGAGAGGTAGAGAAGATGTGGTTTTGTTTGAGACCAAGATTTCAGGTAGCCGTGAGTAAGCCAGGTTGGAGACAGGAAGGACACAAGGCAGCGGCTTTGTACTAGCCTGGGTGATGAAAGGGAAGACCTCAACAGGAGTGAGGACCCACTGTGTGGCAATGTCTCATCTCCAGTGACCAAAGTCAGGGTGTCATGTTATGCCATCCCCTGAGTTCAGACTCTGACTTACAGATCTCTGATATTAATACACGAGATGGCAATTGTAAAATGAACCTATGGTTTTGAAACTATTGTAAATCATCCTAGAATTTCATGCAAGAACTTTAGGAATCCCCACACGCCCCCATCAGATGGGCAAGAGTCTTAGCTATCTGCCCTGCTTCCCCCAGAGCAGTGCCCTATTTGCTTTATGAAAGGGGAGAAGGCATGTCTGATTTCATGGGGGAAAAAGGGGGATTCTGAAAGCCACTGAACCATGAACCAGATCAGTCAAATTTACATGGCTGGAATGAATACTCATTATCCTAAATACTCAACTAGTCTATAAATACCAGACACCATTAACCCTCGTATATGGCAGGTGCTGTCCCGACATTGACCCTAATGTTCACAACAAGCCACAAGAGAGGTAATAGTATTTTGATTTCACTGTGATTCAAAAAATTCAGTGACTTGCCCAAGGTTCACAGTCAATTTAAATTCTGTGGATACATGTGTTGATTCCTGAGGCTTACAAAGTATTAACTGGACCTCAAGGTAGGCATATAACATGGCACATGTTCTCTGGAACTAGAGATGGTCTGGTGCCATCAAGTGAAGGAACTACCAAGACAGGTCCAGGCAGTGGCCTCTGAGGATGAAATGGGCTGTGATGTAGCTTCTTCTGTGTAGTATTGGACTTACCCAGGTACCCAGTGGCTTTTATCAGAGGAAATGTAGATAGCAATGGAGTCAGTGTGCTTAGTCTGTGAAGGTTATCCCTGTTAATTGGGGGATAACTGCCACTCCAGTTATCATGTGCCCCCCCACCTAAAATCTGGGAATAATTCTTTATTTCAGAAGTAAACAACTGGTCCCTATTAATGTCTCTGCCTTGGCTTTTGTGAAAAACTCCCCTAAACTTTAAGTTGGCCATCCCCCCAACCATTGTTCAAGGTTGAAATTATGACACACTGTCCCCCAGATGGGAACTATGACTAGGACCCACCACAAAGATGTCTCCTGACTCCCCAGGGAAAATTGGGAAAAATCAGGCAGCCAAGGTTGAAGGAGTCAGTGGCACCCTGACTGGAGCCTGGCTGGGGTGGGCGGTGGGGGTAAGAGGATCAGGTGTTTCTGGCAGTGTAGGGCCAAGTGTGCAGAAAGGGACTCCCTCTTGAGCCTCTCTTGTTCTGGTGACTGGAGGGTCTCATTAGCCTGTGCACATTAATGGGTTTCGTTAGGGACAATGAGGTCCTTGGGGCATGCTGAGGCTGGAGAGAAACTAGAAAAACTGATGGAGTTTTCCGGGTTTCATGGAGTGCAGTTTGAATGTATCCTTCCCTCCTCATGTAATCTCAGCTGCCTTAACAGCTTTTTTTGTGTTCGCTCTCTCCTTTTTTTTTTTTTCTGGAAGCTCTGGCAACAAGGCATTTTGATTTCATTATTAAGAATGTGGACCTAGACATAAGTGTGTTAAAGAGAGAAAAGTGAAAGCAGACAGGGAACTGGGAAGGAATCCTTGATGCCTACAAGGAAGCCAACAAAATGTGCTAACTTGGAAAGAGTACGGTCAGCAGTTTCATGCTGAAATCTATCAAGCTGTCAGGGAGGCATGTGGGCCTCCACTGGGAAAGCCCCAAGGGCCCCTCACAATCCTGGGCTCTTTCCCAGTGCACCCCCTTTTCCTTTTCCACCACAGGGTGTTTTTTTTTTAAGAGCTACCCCTTTTAAAGTGCTACCTACTCACCAAGGTTCTACTCCTTTTATTACTGAAGTGGAGCTCATTATCTTGCTCCCCCCATGAAAAGCCCATTCAGCACCCAAGCCTGAACACCATTTAAGTTGGACAATAGGATATTGCCACACAATTTTCCACTGGCTTAATTATAAAGCCCAAGCCATCTGTTTATTTGAGATAGCCTTTTCCCCTTAGTTATAAGGTAAAACTGGATGAAGTCTCTGGAATGAGACATCTACAGCTGCTCCAGCCAGGTAGGGCCAAGACATGCTGGCACCTCACAGGCTAGCGGGGGAGGAGTGTGTATGTCTGTGTGTGTGTGTGTCTGTGTGTGTGTGCTGCAATGTTGGAGATGGAGGTCTGTGTAGCTGGCAATCAGAACTGTGAGAATCCAAAGAGCAAATGACACTTGGATTAGTGTGAGCGGCACCATATTCTGGGTCATCCAGCCATTCAAGGCAAGACCCCTGCCAGAGACATAAGCAGGACCATCAACCTGAGGGAAGAAGTCAGTCTAGGGTTGAAAGTAACGGACTTGGAAACGGGGTTTCGTTCTTCATTAGGTACTCACTGAGCATCAACTGCATGTTTGGCTCTCTGAGGCAGTAATCTCTCCAGACCACATTTAATCCTAACCTGGAGATGCTAGCAGGAGAGGTGGCTGGGGTTCTGATAGACTAAGCTGCTTGTTCAAGATTACAGAGCCAAGCAAGGGGTGGAATTGGGAGTTGAACCTAACCCAGATCCGAGCTCTCTCTAGCAGGCTGTACTACCTTTTCCAAGCTGAAGTGGGTCCCATGTAGTAACTCCTTAATTTCATCAGAATAGCATACCCCTCTTTCCTCAGTCACCTACCCCAGGACTTACTTGTCTGGTCTTTTTCTGCCATTTCTATGAGGCTATCCAACAGGGGATTTCTTCCTTCAGAAAGAGAGCAGCAATATCTATGACTGCCTAAGCAAAATTCCCCATGTCGTCTTGGGCTGAGGAGTTACTCGGGTACAGGACACTCTTGAACATGAGTCCTAGTCACTCTACACTAGGTTAGCAAGTTTGGATTTTCAGTTCCTGTGCTCTTTGTTATTCTATACCTTAAGTTATTCTCTACTTTAAGCTCCATTTTGCTTCTTCCCCCCAATTAATCTTGTTAATCTTGATTTGTTTTAGTTAAAGCTATTTATTTTAGGTTTATATTTAAGTTAATTCAAGATTTTGTCCCTCCCAACCCCACCCTTGGCCCTGGAGTTGGCACCTAAGATTCTGGGGGCTTATGCAACATCATAGCACCAGTGGCCAGAGGGTCAGGCCATTGATGGTTGTTGGCACCTTTCCTCTCTGGTGTCCACTAAGATGTGCTCAGGCATTGCTACCCTGCCATTCTGGCATCTACTGAGGCACCAAGCCTAGCTGGCCTCTAGCCATGCAGTCCTCTAGACTTCTGCTGTGTTGTCCCTGCATCAGGACTGTAATGTCCCTTTAGACTGGCTGTCTCTTTTCCCCAGAGAAACTTCCTCCATGCTCCTCTGGGGCACAGAGAGTTTCTGCTCCCCCACACCTTTCTGATCAGTGGGAAACCTAGTGGCAGTATTTTAGGTCTTTTCTACTTCTGTGCCATCTGCAACCATCCCTGCCCCACTGCCTCCCTGCTGTGGTGGAGCAGGGTGTTCTGTGAGGTTGACATTGTGTTGAGTCCAGGTGGGATGCAGAGCAGAGGTCTTTTCTACTCTCAGGTTCCCACTCTTGCTTGGGGTTCTATTTGTTCATTTAAAGCAAGTCAAGGGGAGCGGGATCATGCAAGAAGCAGAAACTTCCTCAGTTCCCATCACCAGCCTCTTCTTTTGCTTCTCTTCCAACTCTTCTCTCCAAGAGAAGTGTTTTCAGCTCTTCTTAGGCATTGGGGGAGAAAGCTAGTTCTGCAAGAGTTCTTCCCAAGGGATCATCCCAGGGCCAACATTTCCTCTCGACAAAGGTGGTCCGGTGTGTGAAAGGGGAAGGGCGGCAGCTGAGAATAAAGCACAGTCGTAGGGCTGCTAAAGTAAAATTATTATAATTCTGAAAGTTATAACAAAATAGTTCATACATAGGAGGTGATAAGAGCAAGGATTTTATGGTACATCCTATGCCAGGCACAAGGTATTGCCAGCGTTAACAAACAAGTCAGTTCTTTCTTATGTATGCTATTTATTCCTCAGATATCATCATATTATTCTCCTCTACCAATGGGGAGACTGAGGAAAAATAGGTTAAACAATTTACCTGAGTTAGCACAGGTAGTAACTGTGGGAGCTAGGAGTCAAATCCAGACATTCTGCATCCAGGGCTCCTGATCGCAATCCGGTTTCACTGCTTACAGACATAGATATGGGCTCTTCTTCCTTCAGGCTGGGGATGCAGCTGCTTACACTTTTGCAGGGCCCTGGGGATTGGGACAGAAAGAGAGTGGCATAGTTTCCACCGAAACCATAAACTTTCTCATTTCCACCCTTCCCCCCTTCGTGAACAGATTAGCACCATGTCCTAAGTTGTGGAGCCTCTTCTCCACCCACATTAGACTTATAATCACTTGTCCAATCTGGTAAAAAGTGAAGGGTGTTCTAAAATGAACCAGTGAAGGGACGTATGTGTGCCTGTGTGCGTGTGCATAAGGTGGGGAAATTCTAATCAGTAGAACTATGAATGGAAAGGCTCTGTCCTAGGGATCCACAGGAAGAGTCTATTTCATGAGTATTATATCCTACATAATATACCGAATGCATGGTGGCCACTTAATAATGCAAACCAAAGTTGGCAGTTTTGTTACTTAAAAAAACATTATTAACTAAAACACTCTGTCAAAATCTTTTCTCCACACCTATCAGAATTTGTAATAGGCAAGCACGCCCAGTAACTATTATATGACACTTGTCTCATACAAGTTCCTCTTTCTGCTTTCTCTCCAGGCACACAACAGAATTTTCTTTTCTCCATAAGATAGGAAATAGGGAAATTACTGGTGACATTTTGCAATATGGTATAACAACTGGTGAGTTTGGAAAGTGATGATGTAATGGAATTAGGTGAAACTGCTGAAATTCTTATTTTCCCTGGTGGAATTCTGCCAACGTTTTCTTTTCTATGATTCTGCTAAAATAATGCAAAAGAAATTTGGACTTTTCCAGCAGTTGGAGAAACTGATACTTATATTTATCTAGTTGTTATCACATGCAAAATTTTTTCTCATGGTTTGGGATGAGAAGGAAGTCAGGAGACATTTTGACTCTTGATGGGAATTCTTGAAAAAGCTCTCAAAGTGTAGGGAAATGCAAGTGGTTTAATTCATGGGCTTTAGGGAATCATGTAGAGTGTTTCCAGGAAGTGAAGGATCTGGGGGAACCCAAATGGTTACTAGTAGCAGGGAGATTAGAGCTCACGTGGCAACGTGGTACTAAAGCAGCAAGACTCATGCTTCCCTGCACTCTCCCACATCTTCGGAGATATGGACTGACCTGCGCACTGAGAACATTTGAGTGTGAGGAACGTTCACTCTATCCTTAACCTATGAGCACAAGCTCCACTTCCATGTGCCCCCATCAGGCCAACTGCCAGGCTCCTCCAACGCCCTTAAAAGACTTCTTTGTCTTCCTGGGCCCAGTTCTCCCCTCTTCCGGGGCACTCATCCCTGACTCAAAGCACTGGCCAAACCAGACCAGTTTTTTCTTGTCTTTTCAGGATAAGTGCATCTTGAACCATTCTACCCTCTGCTGTCCCACTTCCAACCTGGCTTCCAAATCTGGGGTCTCTTTGCTAACACCCTCAGGACCCCATTGGAGAGGAAGGCCACTGGGCACAGCTTGAATCTGGCTAATTCTTCTGGCACAGCCAGTCCTGCGGCTGTGGGCATGGAGATAGGAAAGGGTCCAAGCTCTCCTAAAGGCTTTGCTGGAGAAACATTGGCCTAACCAAGGAATAGTATTTGGTGCTGACTAAGATGGGCCTCCTTAGGAAACTTCCCAGCAAGAATGTTTGGGAAATGGAAAAGGAGCAGATTTGAAAGGCTGGGTGATTTGGGTGGGCGATACTGAGCAGGAATCTTATGTTTTTCTGACTTAAAAAAATGTTTCAGTCACGTTCAAATCCATGTCTATTCAGTGCCCAGATATAGACAGGAGTTCTTAAACTGTGATGGATGAAACCCCTAAAATTGTACATAAAGGGCCTTTCTCTTTCCAGGAAAAAAAAGAATCTACATATTTCACTGTATTCTCAAAGGAGTCTGCAATACCTCTTCCACCCACTGCCACCAAAGAGAAAAACCAGTGACTTAAAGGAATCGAATCTTGGATGGTTTTCAGTTCAATTTTGCCCCTCTTTATTTTCTAATGTAAAAAAATCGAGTCTGATTAACATGAAGTGTTTCATCAATATTGAAGTCCTCTAGGCCTTTCCTGTCCGAAACACCTCCCAGATAGTATTGAAAATGCACCACGATGACCCCGACTAGCTTTGAAAGTGATGGAATGATCATCCACCCAGATGTGGCAGTACATGCCTGTCCTCTGGGATATCTCCACCCTCACTTGGAGCACAAAGATAGAGCTTCATGATTCATAACTCCAAGTCCCTCCATTTCAGAGGGAACTGGTAAGATTCACTCTTATTAGAAGAACCTGCAAGGTCCCACCAATGACTTCACTGTGATGATTTTCATAGCTCAAACTTGACCTCGGTGTTTAACAAGTTTATTTCTTTCACTTTTCTGCTAACACAGCACAATGATACATAATTCAAGATGATTCTGGTTTGCAAACCCCCATTTGTTTAACACAAATATTGAGGAAAGAAATCAGTTTGGCACTTGGTACCTTCAGTGCAGCTGGGTTCACTCCTCCCAAGTCTAATGTTTTCATTCAATGAATGGAAGTTATATCTGAAGAGCAAAGTGAGGAAAATGACAAAATTCTAATTTCCACATACAATTTATCTGGGGTGAGATGGGATGCAGGAGGATAGGCCATTGATTCTTTCAATAAATAAATAATAAGTGAGGCCTTCTTATTAAGAAGTAGGGTAGAAAGAACTTGGCTGTAAGAGGGGAGAATTTAAGGACAACTCCCAGGCTTCTGACTTGGTGACTGGGGCATGCAGAAGGAAGAGCTTTGGGGAGAAAGAAATGAGACACATTTTGAATATGTTGGATTTGGATCCAGGTGGAGAATTTGGTGTGCAGTTCAATATGAGGGTCCGAAGCTCTGAGGAGAGGGTTAAGTTAGAGATATGATTTAGGGGTCAGTTAGGGGTCATACCTACAGCCTGGAAATTTGAGAAGAAAGTTCCAAAAAGCAGAGCAGAAAATAATGCCAAATATTTCAGAGGAGTCAAGTAAGAGAGAACCATCTGTCCACTGGCTTGAATAATGAGAACGTCATTGATAACTTTAGGACAAATAGTTTCTATGGATTTGAAGGGGCAGAGGCCAAATCATATTTGATGGAAGATTGGGTGGATAGCAGAGAGTTGGAAAAGTCAAATGGTGAGCTCTCCAAAAGCCTACATAAAGAGAGGAAATATACAGAGAGATAGTTGTAGGAAGCATGCAAGAAGGCAAGAGTTTTGTTTATTATTTTTTAGGTTTGAAGAGACTTGAATATGATTAAGTGATAATGAGAAGAAAACAGAAGGGGGGGAGAAGTTAAAGAAACAGGGTAACAAATGAATCATTAATGGAATGATTTCCTGGATGGAGATAGGGAAGAGTAAATTCAAGAGCACTGTGATGATATTGGCCTTTTGCATCCATCCTCCAAGGCAGGAAGGATGTGGATGCAGATAAACTTAGGAGTAGAGGATCGGGAGAGCTAAGGAAGCTCATGCCTGGTCATCTCAATCTTATAAGTTAAAAAAAGTACTTGGGGTAGGCTAGGGAGCATGAGAAGAGTGACAAATGTTTGGACCTACCATGGAGAAGAGATAAAAATAGATATTGACCAGGGCCAGGATGAATCAAGTAGGGTCAATGTAGGGCTGGAAAGATCTAGAAAGACAGGATAGTGTGGTCAGAGTGGTCAGAGAATGTCTACATTAAAATGTGTTTTACAAGCCGGGCGTGGTGGCGTACGCTTGTAATCCCAGTACTTTGGGAGGCAGAGACTGGAGGATCCGGGTTCGTGGCCAGCCTCAGCTCTCTTGTGCTCTCTCTCTCTCTCTCTCTCTCTCTCCTTAGTGAGGCCCTCCACAACTTCGTGAGACCCGGTTTCAAAATAAAGTATAAAAAAATAGGGCCGGGGGCATAGCGCGGAGGTAGAACGCCCCTGCGTTCAATCCCTGGTACCGCAAAAAAAAAAAAAAAATAGGGCCAGGGGTGTAGCTCGGAGATAAAATGCCCCTGGGTTCAATCCCCAGTACCACCAAAAAAATAATGTGTTTTACAGAACACTTTACTTCTATTTCTGCGATGTACTGTAATTTTAAAAAATGCATTAGCCGGGCGTGGTGGTGCACGCTTGTAATCCCAGTACTTTGGGAGGTGGAGACTGGAGGATCCGGGTTCGCGGCCAGCCTCAGCTCTCTCTCTCGTTGTCTCTCTCTCTCTCTCTCTCTCTCTCTCTCTCCTTAGTGAGGCCCTCCGCAACTTCGTGAGACCTGGTTTCAAAATAAAGTATAAAAGAAAAAATAGGGCTGGGGGTGTAGCGCGGAGGTAGAACGCCCCTGCGTTCAATCCCCGGTACTACAAAAAAAAATGCATTACAAGTGAAAATATAAAAGTCTGGTAAATTACTTGCTACTTTGTATTAATCTGTGTCCTTGGCTTTCATTCATATGATAATCCCATTCTCTTTTCATTCGAATAGGAAAATGTGGATCAGGTCTTAAGAGTAGTTTAAATGCTTTGAGCATTGTATATGTACAATGACATTATTATTATCATTATTATTGCTATTTACATATAAGCTCTTGGGAGAGAAACCAGTGCTTTCTATTCCAGCAGCTGCTATAAGCATAAGCAAGTCTTCAATACATCTGCTTTCTCTGGCTTTGTCCTTTCCACTAAATTTAAGTTGATTATAGGAAAAATGTAACCTATAAAACTCAAGAGGACAGATCACATCAATAAAACCCACATGACAAATGACTAATGGTAACAAAGTGGACCCAAGGGATGATGGGGAATGTCAAGGAGGCTGTGCACACCACTGTGACCTAGATTGGAAGCCAGGCCTGAAGCCCAGATAGGTATGTATGGATTAGATGTACACTGCATAGAAATGAAGTGCAGGTCACCTTCATTCCACATAAGGTTGATTCAGCTATACTTTTGGAAGAGATGTTAAGGATTAAGTGTGTGCATAATTATAGTAGCTCAGTACAAAAACAAATATTTTATCTGTTATGCTTCATTTTGTTGCAATATGTGTTTAGCAAGTATGCAGATTAGGTAAAGATGCAAATAGGACCATAGGTAATGGATTAGAGTCCCATTTGCAGAGAAAATTACCCTAAGAGGTTTCTGTGAACATGAATTGAATCCTATTTGATTATCTTATAACTAGGCAGAATAAAGATTGAGTTGACACTTGTAAATGGGACACCAGGGTCTAAGGAAAAATAGCAAATTTTAAAAATAATAAAACAGAAGAAACATTTATCACTAGGATTCCACTCACAGGGTGCTCAAATCAGCTAGTAACAAGATTCTTGTCCCTTTGCCAAGTATATTCCTAAAATATTAGAGTAGAAATGGTGTCTGGTTCATAGGAAGTGCTTAGTCAAACAGCAGGTCTGTTTTCAGCTCCTTCCCCTTAGTAGAGAGTGTGTTGCTAGTTGGCACATCTCATAACTTTAATATCGTCTAATTCCTATGTTCTCAGACCATGCCCACCAAACCACCCACTATGGCAATTTGCCTTCCTATGTAGACTCTTCTAAAAAAAAAAGAGCAACTCCCTGCTGACATGAATATTCTAGTTTGATTAACAGTTTTGTCCTTCTTTGTGATTAATGAAAGAACATTGTAGTGTATCTACCAGTCTCTTGTGAGTAGGCTAATTAGGACAAATTGCTGCCCCTGCTTCTGATAAATTTGGGAAGGAAAATGTAAATTTCTCCTTAAAGAAGATGAACAGGCCTGGATTCTAGAAAAGCACTGCTACTCAGAGAAGCTCCATGTAAGCCGCTGCCAACCTCTCTCTTGACATTTTTTCTCTTTTTTTTTTTGCGAACCGGGGATTGAACCCAGGGGCATTCTACCTCCGCGCTACACCCCCGGCCCTATTTTTTATACTTTATTTTGAAACCAGGTCTCACGAAGTTGCGGAGGGCCTCACTAAGTAGAGAGAGAGAGACAGGGAGAGACAGGGAGAGACTGGGGAGAGAGCTGAGGCTGGCCGCGAACCTGGATCCTCCGGTCTCTGCCTCCAAAGTACTGGGATTAGAAGCATGCGCCACCACGCCCAGCTCATTTTTTTCTCTTTTAACAAATACCATGTCGGGCTTCTCAAATCATACCTTGTTCCGCCTTACTCCAGTTTCAGTAGTAAGAATGCCACCAAACTGCCTGGAACTCCAGCATCCTGGGCCTGGAGTGGTGACCTTCCTGAGGGGCAGTGGGGCTCAAACTTCAGTCTCATCCAGAATGCCTGTGTGAATGTACAGTCCAGGCTTTCCCTAGAGATCCTGCCTCAGTAGATCCAGCGAGAGCCCGGAACCTGCATTCTTACCATAATTAAGTCTGATACACATAATCGATAGATCACATTTTGAGTACTTTCAATTGGGGTGCTAACTCATTTGTGACAAGGGGCTCTAGCAAGGGAGAGCCATGGGTTCCTCCCCTGACCACAGTGAACTTTAATGGACTCAGAGAAAGGGAAGTTGGAGAAGATGAAGCCAGCATTCAGTAACAAAGGAGGGAGAAATGGTGGTGGCCCTAGAAAGAGCAGGAAGACTTTCTGTAGGAACACAAGCTATTTGCCTAAGGGACCACTTCAGGTGAGACAGTTTTGTCTGCCTGGCAAGTTGGACCCATCACCACACTCCCTAGCACAGAAGCAGATTTTGAGTTTAAAGGGATGTTTAATTTGGCATAGGGCAGAGACTGCCTCAAGCTGTCTCAAATCATGTTGGCAGCATGCCATGCTGTAAATGAGTATGTGGCAATAGGGAGGGCTTCTTTCTTTTGTCTTAGAGGCCAGCAGTATTGAGATTTCTTGTCCATATCCAGGTCTTAACCAAAGTTTAGCAGTCTGGTCCAGAGACTCACAGGATGCTAGAACTACAGCTAATACATGGAGCCTGGTTGAGCTCCTCTTTATTTTAAAGGCTCAAAAACTGCAGCAGAGGAAGGATGCATAATCTACAGTCTCTTAGGGGAAGAGCTGGGACTAGAAGTAGGTCTCTGCGACGGACCAGCTCAGCTGGAAAACTGAAACCGACAGGACAGGGGTCTTGGGATGGTGGGCAAGGAGTCGGCGATGAGTGACAAACAAACACAGACAAGTCAAGGAAGTTGCATCCGAGTGTATTTTTCAAAGCTTCAGGCAAGGATTTTATACACAATGATTAAGGAAACAAAATACATCATCAGCTGATCATTGTTTATGCCTACGGTTTATATAATCTTAATAATTTCTTAATGATTTCTAAAAAATAACAATGCAAAGCTATAAGAGCAAATAATTGTCAGAGCATACGTCTTGTTTTGCATAATGCCGTGGGCAGCTGCTAGACGCAGTTTTGGCACCTAAACTATTTATAATGGGAATTGAGGTTAAGGCTATAGGGCAAGAGTTTAATGTTTAACCTAGTGTTTTTTGTTGCTCTCTTACTTTAAACTTCTATAATTCCCTTTGTTCCAAATTTCTAAATCTCTTTCAAACCATTCCTAAAACCATTTCCATTAAGTTTCCACAAAAAGTTCTTCCTGTTGTAACCCATCCACAACTGTTCTCGAGCCCCCTCTGCCCTTTTGGGCTAATCCAAGCAAGAGCGAGGGAGCGTTCGGGGCCAAAGTCAGGCACAGTTGATGATTTGGAACAAAACACTGCACTCACTGAGCCATACCTGTTAAAGATTAAGAGAACACAAGAAGTTTACAGCAAAGAGAGAACAGCCAAGAACACAGAGGATTTTGCCAGGCCACCTTTTCTACGGGCATACTTCCTTGAAGCTTTTGCCACGTCATGCGTGTAGGTTCACGCAGACTCCGTAGGAGGCAGGGCCATGGCAGGTCTCCTGACATCAGTGCAGAGCATTCGCTGCCTGCTCCCAAACCATGATCCCAGGATTCCCCAAGGTCCCCAGTGTCCCCAATGGAGCCTGTTAGAAGAGTTGGTTTGATAACTGTTTGAAACAGTTACGTGTATCTTATCACGTAGGTAACAGGTGCGATCATCGGCTTTGCATTTCAGTTTTGGTCATTAAACTCTACACAATTTGTCACTACCTTATACAACCCAGTGTGTGTATGTGTGTGTGTGTGTGTGTTGGGGGGGGTTACTGGTAATCCTTCTGAGGCAGCATTCCTCCTAAACTATGTACAATTGCCATCTAGTGGCTCAGAGATGGCAATAAAATTTCCTGCAAATGCTTTGTATATAGGTCAGATGGAATCAGAGAATTTTAATGACAAGGATGAGAACCTTCTGGATCATCACGCCCAACACCTTCACACTACAAGTGAGGAAAATGAGGGTGAAATGTCTTGCAAGGGTCTCGTAGTAGCCCAGAGGAGCCAGAGGAGCCCTTGTCTACACTGAGTACACCAGCATTTCCTGGTTGCACCCTCTGCAGAGGAACATGGAAGCTCTAGTTCCAGTGCTCCTGGAAGGCAGGGAGGTGTCGGAACTCCAGAGCACCTGGAGTGTGCAGGACACACAGTAGGGCTCAAAGTGCTACATATAATTGGTGGGTGGGTCCTCCATGACTGATCTCCAGTAGCCATTCTCCATTACTCCTCTCCCTGGTACCCCCAGGCTACAGTGGTTCTACATCCAAAGGCAAAGGTGGCTCCATCAGTGTAGTGTAGGGACTGGTCAGATACCTGCTTCAGTCAAGCCCACTGAGCAGATGCTGTGGCTTCCAGCTGGCGGGGGATGCTTTCTGCCTCACTTCCCACCCCACATGTCTGCTGGTTGAGCATCCCTTGCTCAGGATACTTTTGTGTTCAGAGTGAATTTCCTGGCAGGCAACTAATCTGAGCATCCCCTGCCAGAGAGGGGTGAGCACACAGGACCTTGGCCCCTTCTATTTATAGCGTGTGTCTGTGTCAGGCAGTCGCAGAAAGGGTGCTGGGGCAGAGCTCAGTGAGCACCAGGCCTGCAGCAGGACAGCTCCACGAGACAGGAATGGGCAAGGGCTTTGGAAGCTGCAGATGGTGAGGGTGCCAGAGTGACAGACTGTGGGTGGCAGTTCTCTTTGTATTCCAAATAGGCTGAGGATTTTCTTTTTTCTTTATTCACTAAAATCCCCTGCAAGAAAATGGGGACAAAAAGAATGGCACACAGAGTCAGGTTCCTTATCCTGGGGTCCATGGGTGGGCTTCCAAAGGGGGTTATGTCCTGAAATGTGTAGCCTCTGGAATTTGTATAAATTTTTTCTATATATATTTTCAGAACAGAAGATTTCTGTTATAATACCTTCAAAGGAATCCATGACCCAAACACATCAAGAACAACCAGTATAGAGATCAAATCCATTTTCAAATTCTTTGGAATGTACCATTTTTTAAATTTCATTTTGGGAGAGAAGATTCAGACATAACTGTCATTTCCTCTTACAAACTTTCTCACTCACACCTGATGTCATTTTTAAAATAATGTGTGCACTTAGAAAACAAGTATATAAGTAAAATTCCACCTTCTTTGACAATGGATACATGTCCACATTCCAAACTGAGGCCTGCAAAAAATATACCTTCCTTTAACAAAATTCAAATTCGTTTTTATTGTGAGCCACCATTCCATTACATGACACAGACTTAATTTCAGTGTTAGTTATTTTTTGTTTCTCTCTCTACCCAAGAGAATTGTGTCTCAATTCTGAGGCATTTACCTGCACTGGGGCACCTATCTTGGATCAAGGAGATGGGTGTAATGGGAGACAAACTGTCCTCCAGGCTGTTTGTCCACAAAGACATCTGCTGAGTTCCCCCCTTTATCCCACTGGGTGCTTGGTCCTGGGGCCACACATGTCATCCTGAGCTGCATATCTACTGGTCCTGGCCTCCCACTGTGCTCATGCTCACTGGGCATGGCTCTGTCTGCCCAAATTAAGACTTTGCAGTCTTGCTTCCTTCCCAGGATGCTTTGATTCAGGAAAAGGGGCACAGAGTTTTCTCTTTTGAGGTCCAAAACTGCCAAATCTTCCAATTTATTTTTCAAGAAGAAGCTGGAAATTTTCACTTTTATGCAAACCTTTCTGATTTGAAATGTTGAAAATTAATTCATTTTGAAAGCAAAAATTACTACAGGTCAAACAAAAACATATCAGGGCCCAGCTTTGCCCCAAGGGCCACCTTTCTGTAGCCTCTTCCCCAGGAACTCAGGCTTATGGAAAGCGAAGCAGGGAAGACACCCTTTCTCTGCTTCTGGGTGTGGCATCTCTCTCCCTGAGGCAACAAGCACAGAATTGTCCACCTACTCGAACAGGATACCATTACCCAACCTTCTATCGCCCTATCCCAGTGACTTTCCAACTCTATTGTGACTCTACAGTGTATCAGAACCACCCAGAGGGCTTGAAAACTCAGACTGCTGGGTCTCCATCCTCAGAGTTTCTAATTCAGTAGATTTCGGGTGGGGACTAATTTGAATTTCTTCTGTGTTCTCAGGTGATGCTGATGAACCAGGCACCATACTTTAGGGCTACTGTTCTGACTACTTGCTAGTGTGCTCTGTGCACCAGCAGCACCAACAGCACCTGGGAGCTGGTTAGAAATGCAGGTTCTCAGGACCACCCAAATCTGTTGAATCAGAATTTATATTTAAAAGATCCTCAGATGATTCCTATGGTGTTAAAATGTAAAAAGCACTATTCTACCCTAATTATTCTCAACCCTGGTTATACCTTACAAATACCCAGAGAGTCTTAAAATTTCATGCAAGCCTGAGATTTATCCCTGAAGATTGTGACTTAATTGAGCTGGTGGTAGAGTTGAGATATCTATCTGTTGTTTTTAAACTGTCCTGGTAATCTTAATATGCATCAAGGTGGAGAATGACTGTTCTAGCCACAGGACAACTACTACTCTCCAAATATAAGGTAACTGTCCCCCTTGTTGTTATTCTACAGAACGACTACTCATCCTTCCAAACCAAGGTCACCAAACTTCCTTTAGGAAGATGTCCCTGGACTTTTCTGTTCCCTCTTTGGAGTCTACTACTCATGCATACTCTGTTGTAGCATAGATCATATTTTTTTAAAAGCAATATATGGGTAGTAGGAGAGTATGGTGAACACTGTGAAGCTGTTACCCAGGTGGCTGAATGCAGACCAATGCACCCTTCTGAACCCTGTCATTTACTGCCTTGCAGTGACTCTGGGTGACCACCCAGTAGCACCGGCCTGGTGTGCAGCGTGAGCAGGCAGTTTCCTATGTCTTGATCTTTCCTATGTGGATTTCTATAATTCTACTTCCTAAAGTCCCTCTTCGGATCTCAGGATTGGAGTTGGGAGAGGGTGTTGGGATAGAGGAAGATGCCGAAGGGAGGGCATCTAACAACATGTTGATTCCTCCATGGCTCCAGGCAGCGGATGTCCCTGAGATGGAACCAGGATCCTCCTGATGTGTCTGGACACTGGTGTTATCATGTCAATGCTCTAGATTGGGGCAGGTGTTTGGCATTTTGCTCCAGCTATTCTGACTTAACTACTGTGACATGGTCACTTTGAAGCGAGGAATATTTTGCTGGGGTTTACATGACAATGATTAATATATTAGCTTAAGAAAAAACTAGTAATGCAAAAACTGGCATTTTCACCCTTTTCCTGAGCCATGCCATGGAGGTAAAATGAAGGGTGAAGGAACCGGGATGTGGTGGCTCAACCTGTAATCCCAGTACTTGGGAGGCTGACACAGGAGGATCACAGGTTCCGGGCCAGCCTCAGCAACTTAGCAAGATCCTGTTTCAAAATAAAAATAAAAAGGACTGGGGGTGTAGCTTGGAGGTAGAACACCCCTGGGTTCAATCCCCAGTAAAAAAAAAAAAAAAAAAAAGATGAGGGGTGAGGGTTCACCAAGTCATATCAAGAGTTTGACAAGCCCAGGAGGCTAACCTGGGCTTCAGGCTGAAGTGCTGAAATTAAATTCAAATACATTAGAAATATGGTTCCTATTAACTCGCATTTCCACAAGCAACTACTTACATAACTGGAAAAGTACAAATTGACCCACTCTTGCCGAGGGAGACAACATAAAGAAATTGAAAGAAAAAAGAAGGAAGGGGGAAGGAGGAAAGGGGACAGAAAAGGACATTTCCCTGTAGGGAAGACACTGACCTGTCAAGTACTCTTACAATGTGTGAGTGAAAACCACCTGGTGCAGTGAGACCACAGCAACCTGAGAACACCAGGTCTGTAGTCCTCTTGTGGCCGTAACTACAGTCAGCCAGGATGCTGAGACTTGTTACTTGATACATTAGTTCACTAGAACTGCCTTAACCAAGTACTGCAAACTGGGTAGCTTAGGACAATTAAAAATATATTCTCTCACAGTTCCGGAGGCTGGAGGTCTGAAATCAAGATGTCAGTGGGGCTGTGCTCCCTCTGAAACCTATAGTGGAAGGATCCTTCGTGGCCTCTTGTGGCCCCAGACGCCTTGTCCTGTGACAGCGTCACTCCAAAGCCTGTCTTCACAAGGCATTCTTCACTTGTGTCTCTTCCCCTAGTTTCCTCCCTGTCTATGCCTATCTCTGTGTCCAAATTTCTCCTTTTTATAAGGTCACTTGTCAGATTAGGGCTCAACCCAATGCCCAATTTTAATTTGATCACCTCTGTAAAGACCCTATCTCCAAAAAAGGTCACATCCGAAGGTTCTAGGGGCTAGGACTTTGATATATCTTTTTGAAGGGACACAGTTCAACCCATAACACAAAGGCGTAGTGCTAGGTACCTGGAGCAGGTGATTTATTTTATTATCTAAATTGTAAGTCCTTTAATATGCCTCTCAGGTTGTCTAAGTGTGGTGGTGCATGATTGTAATCCCAGTACTTGAGAGGCTGAGACAGGAGGATCACAGGTTCGAAGCCAGCCTCAGCAACTTAAGTGAGGCCCTCAGCAACTTAGCAAGACCCTGTTTCCAAATAAAAAATAAAATAGGTCTGGACATGTAGCCTGGAGTTAGAAGGCCCCTGGGTTCCACCCCCAGTAACTAACACACACACACACACACACACACACATGCAAGCACACACACACACACACA
>PVJS01021004.1:0-31976 GCA_004027185.1 Glis glis
TGGGGCCCTCCGCAACTTCGGGAGACCCGGTTTCAAAATAAAGTATAAAAAATAGGGCCGGGGGCGTAGCACGGAGGTAGAACGCCCCTGCGTTCAATCGCCGGTACCGCAAAAAAAAAAAAAAAAAAAGAAATTGGTATTGATAATTTTGTATATGTACATAGCATTATTTGACTGTTGCCTTCATAAAGTCTCCTCCTTCCCCTTCCCCACTGTCCCCTATTCCCCCTCCATCGCTCCATTAGAGTCTCTCCTCCTTTATCTGAAGTCCCCTTTCTTTCCCAATTTCTCTCTGGCTTCCACATATGAGAGAAAAAATATAACTGTTCACTTTCTGAGACTGGCTAATCTCACTGAGCATAATATTCTCTAGTTCCATCCATTTTCCTGAAAATGACATAATTATGAATGCCAAAATTTTCTTTTTGACTTCTGTCAAAATCTTTTTATCCTCTCGTAATAAATTGTGTCAATTTAGGTAGGTCAACCTTCAGTATTATCATTCATAAAACAAAGGGATTAGGAGAGATTAGATCCAAGTTTCCTTCCTGATTCAAGATTCCTGAATTCAGCAGACTTTAGTCATTGGTTATTTTATTTATTTGTTTATTTGTTGGTACTGGGATTGAACCCAGGGACATTCTATTCTGAGCTACACCCTTAACCCTTTTAATATTTATTTTTGAAACAGGGTCTCACTAAATTGCTGAGGCTGGCTTTGAACCTGTGATCCTCCTATCTCAGCCGCCCAAGCACTTGGGTTATAGGCATGCCCCTCCATTCTGGTTTAGTCATTGCTTATTGGCTATCACTCAGTTGTTGTCCTCAGAATGGATCTTCTTGGATCCTTTAGTTATCTGTCAACAAAAGTAAATTGTCTTTATTTCTGAACTATCTCTCCCTAGAGCCTCAGATGTGTGAACTGAAACAGAAGAGAGAGAATTTTTATTCAACTCCCTATAGCTCCTAAATTCACTAGTCACAGAGTTTGCATGTTCATATTTTGTTTGTTTTAATTTTCACATGAAAATGAAAGAAATGGTTCTATGGAGCGCATTCCATAATCTATGCTTTCAAAGTAAACTTTTAGAAATCCAAATATGAATGTAGTAATCCCAATCCCAATGTGAAACTGGGTATGGTGCGCATGCCTGTTATCCTAGTACTTGAGAGGCTGAGACAGGAGGATCGCAGGTTCAAGGACAGCCTCAGCAAGTAGTGAAGCTCTCAGCAACCTAGCGAGACCCTGTTTCAAAACAAAAAATAAAACAGGGCTGGGGGTGTAGCTAGGAGGTAGAATGCCCCTGGTTTCAATTCCTAGTACCATAAGAAAAAAATTGGACATTAGAAAAATTAATAATTAACCATAGGGTATCACAAAAATAAAGCTAAAAAACTCCTAATATTTGTATGTTTGCTCACTGAAACATTGACTGCCTTGCACATTATAACTACAGTCATCAAGCCGGGCGTGGTGGTGCATGCTTGTAATCCCTGTATTTGGGAGGCTGAGACAGGAGGATCGCAGGTTCGCGGCCAGCCTCAGCTACCTAGTGAGACCCTCTGCAACTTAGTGAGACCCTGTTTCAAAATAAAGAATAAAAAGTAGGACTGGGGTGTAGCTCGGAGGTAGAATGCCCCTGGGTTCAATCCCTAGCACCGCGAAACAAAAGAAAACAAAAAA
Source organism: Glis glis (assembly GCA_004027185.1). Taxonomy (NCBI): domain Eukaryota; kingdom Metazoa; phylum Chordata; class Mammalia; order Rodentia; family Gliridae; genus Glis; species Glis glis. Next base: position 1,685 of record PVJS01021004.1, read on the forward strand.
AAACTACAGTTATGATTCTGGTGTTTGTTGAGTTTGGTCTGTTTGATAGTCTTCTGAAATACTTATTACCTAAATTCAGATAGCTAGATCTTTTTTTTTTCTCTTCTCTATGTCTTGAGAGTGCTTCATTGACTAAGGGAAGAAAAGAAAGTCTGATTTTCAAACTCATAGCACAACTTCATCTCTGGCAAGGTTTTAGGAATGACCATAGAATCCCATGACTCAAAGCCCCTGTGCAATTTCGTGATACCTTGTGCATTTGAAAAAATGTAGGACTTTCAACTCAAAGCTCTTATGGGGTTCAAAGATGGGTTCTTTTTAATTGACAAAAAATTGCGTATATTTACCATGTAAAACACGATGGTTTGAAATGAGTATACCTTGTATCGAGCTAATATACTGTAATACATTTGTAAATCAAACTAATATATTGCCCCCAAATACTTATGTATGTGTGATAAGAACACTTAAAATCTCTTCCCTGTGATTTTCAACAATATGATGCTATTAAAAATAGTCACCGTATTAAAAATAAAAAAAAGGATGGTTTTTTTTGCACCAAACAGACCTCCTATTCTTACTTCCATTCCTTCTTATATGTCTGTTTTTCTCACCGTTAGGAAATGCTCCAGTGCAGCCTTACTTTGCCCCGATTCTTCGGAAATTCTTATTTATGTCTTAATTGTTTCCTGTCACGACTGCGGCAGTTCCTCTTTGTCTTCCTAAATCCTTGCTCTTTAAACTTCAGAGGGGACTTAGAATGTTATGACGATGCTGCAGATTCCTGCCGCTGGAAAGCCCGTGCCTGGTGTTGAAGGAATGTCTATTGGCCTAGTTTTTTTTAGACTATACTGTTTCCCTATTGACTTGCTGTGATTATTTGGCTGGAAAACACATGAGATTGGCATTTGGAGCTAATTGTATATCTGACAGATCATATTGGAAAATATACCTTGAATCATTTCAATTAGTTTTTTGGTGGGGAAAAATTGTGTAGATGGCAGATTTTCCTTCAGTACATAGTAGTCTTTTATTTAAGGTTCATGTACCTAACCTTAAACTGGGAGTATGAGGAAAACATGTGAAATATGATCACATTTTTCTTATCCTAAAGACATTTAAGATTCTTTCATAGTTTTATAGTAAAATTGGTACTATTTTGTATTATATTACTTAATACTTTTTATTGGTAGCCTAACTCCCAAATATACTTACAGAGTGGACAAGCAACAGACTTGCACCCTAAATCTCTTAATTATCAAGTGGAGAGGCTAAAAGAATTCAAATATTTTCCCTTCAGAAATAGCAAAAAATTATTGTTATGTGATAACATTTAGGTAGAAATGACAATTTTTTTGATGTGTATATGAAATGAAAGTAGCTGGCAAATGACCTTTGGTTGACACTTCTGAGCTTTATAATCAAGGTCACAGGCTTTACCTGGGCAGCACACCTCAGCAACCACGTCCTGCCAAGAACTCAGCAACCAAGTCCCGCCTCCAGGGCATGACATCTGGGGGACATTTTAAATCCAAATTATCACACTTTCCTTATCTTTTCAAACTGGCTTGCTCTTTAAGAAGAACCTTTTGTGTGTGTGTGTGTGTGTCTGTGTGTGTGTGTGTGTGTGTGTGTGTGTGTGTATGTGTCTGTCTGTCTGTCTGTGGTACTAGGGGTTGAATCCAGGGGCATTCTACCTCTGAGCTACACCCCCCAGCCCTATTTTATTTTGTAACAGGGTCTTGCTAAGTTGCTGAGGGCCTTGCTAAGTTGCTGAGTCTGGCCTCAACCCTGCGATCCTCCTGTCTCAGGCTCCCAAGAACTGGGATTACAGGTGTGCAGCATCACTCCCAGCTTAAGAAAAGCTTTTAAATTGTAAATTTGAAGACTAAATGTAACCCACTCCAATGATTCATAATATTATGAATGCAAATATAAAGCGCCCAACTGTATTTTGATTGTTTATTATATATTGAGAAGTAGGAATTAGTCTTGTTATGAGGAGCATCCCATTTTTATTTCCTGTCCTATAAATTTTTTCTTACTATTTCATCCATGAACCACTTGGAGTTTTTTTCAGTGAGTGAAAATATTTAAAAGTATGCCTTTGAACTTTGAAATAACTTTAACTTATAAGAATTTATGATTGCCATAGTAATTAGTGAAAGTGCAAAGGTTTAAAGTTTGAGCACCTCGTATGTTGGAAATTGTAAATAAAACAGGGTTTTTATTAAAGTAAAGTCATTATTCCAATTAACATTCAAAATCCCTGAATGATATAATTATTTTTGTGTGTGTGTGACCCTGGGTATGGAACTCAGGCACATTCTACCTCTGAGCTACACCCCCTGTCCCATTTAATTTTTTACTCTGAAACACGGTCTCACTAAGTTGCTGAGAGCCTATTTGCTGAGGCTGTCCTCAAACCTGCGATCCTCCTGTCTCAGCCTCCCAAGTACTAGGATGACAGGCATGCTTGGTGGTAATATGAAAACTTTTACCATTTCAGTGTGAATCTTTTCCTGTTGAAGATTACATAATCCTTGCAAAATAATGAGTTATGTTTTGGCCCCAAAGTTTCAATATTCAGACTTTTTCTATCCTATCACTGTTACTCCCAATAATCATATGTAATATTTTGGCTGTACTTAGCTGTTATGCATTCTTCATGGATAAAGAGAGAGATTCTCGGGACATGCAGAATATATCTGGTTGAGGGAAGAGAGCTAGCACGTTTACTTATCCTCACGCAAATGCACGACACATTCATACACACGCAGGTGTGCTTGTACACACTCACACATGCACATGCTCACCAATACACACATGTGCCCACACATACGCACATGCACACACATGCTCATGGTTTCCTATGCACACATATTTGAAAGACAAACTAGTCCTGGCCAAAGAGCTTCTATTGGGTGCCTTTGTTTTGGCATTAAACTCCTTTAAAATGAGCCTTTCAACATTATTTGTGATTGGTGAGAATGAGCCCCGTGTTCCTGTTTTTACCATCACTTCCTTCCTGTTTGTGAATTTTATATCTTTCCATTGGATCCTTTCTGCAAAAACTCTTTCATGACGAGAGGGATTCTTTTTTTCCTTGCTGTCTGAAAGATAAGAGATTACAAATTAGGTGGTAAAGCTTTATTAAGTTCCTACAAAGTAAATATTTTGGAAACATTATTATGTTCAGAAAAGCAAGGGACAGAAATATTCTCATTTAGAAACATCTGATGCATGAAACTTTCTGATATAACTTTTGGATGTAGAGAGAGAGTTCTGCTTTGTATTAAAATGTCCAAATAAGTATAAAAATAATGAATCGAAACATCACTTAAAGCCTAGCACATTATCCCTGATTTGTCTTCATTATTGCTGTCATTAGAGAATATTTACTAAATTTTTTTAATGGGTTGTGGTGTTTCAGACAGACTTTTGTTTTCATGGGAATAAACCTACAGCTATGTTTCACATCAAATGCTGAGCTTTGCAACTCGATAAATGGTATGAAAGAAGGGACTTTTTCGAAGTGCCTTCTACTTTCTCTCCTTCTCAGGCATTTGACTGATTTGAGAGGTTTGCTGTTCCATTTTCTTGGCAGATCAATATTTCTTTCTGAGACTGTTAATGATGTGATGGCCTCCAACATGGGTCTTTGGGCAACTCTCACAAGAGTCAGAAGTATTCAGAAGGGAAATAGCACGCGGCAGTATGTAATGGATCAGCTCTTTGGAATGGAGAGCTATTAATTTATACCAGACCACTTGTTCAAGGTCCCTTTACCCACCCTGCTCTGTGATCCGGAGCCAAAGGAGTCAAATGGGCAATTACCTTGTGTCAAATTATGTTTTGACTTACCTTATGATAGTGCTCAGTATACATCCTCTCCCAAGGGACATATAAGCACTTTATTAACATTTCTTTCATTCTTAACATATGTCTCAGAATGAGCTAGAGGCCAAATATTTTCCTAGTAAATAGTAAAAACCCCATTTTACAGACAGGGCTGGAGACTAAGGCTATTTTCTGGAAAACAGATTGCGGCAGTTTTCCCCAATACTTTTAATTTTGAAATACTCTCTTTTAATATATTTTATTAATAATCTTTGAGATACTTGTGATTAATAAAATATGTTCTTTTCTCCGTTCCACTAGCAAAGAATGTATACACACATATATGTGATTATATATGTATATACATATATTGCACATATATTATGCCTAGGAATTTCTAGTGATATATATTACATATATAATATTACTGAATATTTTACTATATATCTTGTATTCAGTTAGGTGATGAATATAGTGAGATAATGTTGATAAAATGGCCATCCTTGCCTTTTTCAGTTGAAATTTCTGGACATAACAATGAGTATGATTTTAACATTTTTTTTTGAAATGTGGTTGTTAGGATTAGCCAGGGACAAAGTACTACAAAAGTATTTAGATTTTTTTCTACATTAAGAGGTTTAGTGAATTACTTTGTCACTACTCACAACTCTGAAAGGCTTAAGATATTTTGTGAATCCATTCAAACTCTCACCACCACCCACCAGAAACCTCAAATTTTTTTTGGAAAATTTAGATCAGTCTTCATAGCATTATTTTTCTCTTTGGTGTCAATATTTATCCTATATTATGGGATTTCTTTGGCCCTACTTGTTGTTAGATTTCACTAGAGTGAAATCAAAGGTGAGGAAATAAAAACCTGGTGAAACATGTTGGTCACAACACTCATCCCAGGAATTAAATATGGAGTAATTACAAAGGAATCTTATAACACTTTGGCTGTATCAATATAAAACAAGAAAGGGTCAGTCTTATTTGAACCTTTATTATAATATTAAATGGAATGATGAGGAAACATTCTACAGTTAAAACTTTAAACCTGGCCCCTTTACTTCTGCCAATTTTCCCATAGATAACTAAGCTCTCAGTATATCAACCAATAGGGCAACTGAATTGTAACTAAGTTTAGAGTTTTCCTTAATGATTGGGACAGTTGTGCATTTTGTACAGAGAGTATGGAAAACAAAATAGTAAGTATAATCAATGAATATTTTAATTTTCAAAAAATACTTTTCACCAGGCAAAAGGATTCACAGACATCACAGTAATGACTTAAAGTAAAACTAAAAAAATAAGAAATCCTGCCTCAGTGTTTATTTGCTGGATACTTTCTCTAATTTGACCATGAGTACTTCAATATAGGTAGTTTTGCACATTACATAAAAATGGACCCAGACTACTATACATAGGAAAATAGACTGTTTCATTCCATAATTACTTTATGCAAAACTTTAAATATATTCTCAAGAGGAACAACTGGATAAATATAAATCCTGTGTGTCCATCTCAGATGTGTACAACAAGGGAAGACCATAAATTCTCCCCATATATATTAAAATTTATAGTGTATGGAACAGAAACTAAAAGTTGCACAAAGAAATACTGATCAGCAATACCAAATCTATAAGTTCATTAACAGTAAATTTGTATGTTCCATTTTTTAAAGCTCAACTGGGTGGTGGTTTTATGAAAAATATTCAGACATTTCAACATTGTTTGCTTATGGAAAACATTTGGCAATTCTGTTAGCAAAGAACAGTGTCAAAAAATCTAAACGTTTTCCCCTCAACATCTGCATTTGCTTATTAAAAAACAAACCCACCCCACACCCCCAATCTCTCAAACAAGTGTGTCATGGAATGCTTTTCAATTATCCTGAAATTCAATCTCCAATCTCTGTGTATCTATGAGCTTTCGTTTGCTTATTCCATTTCACATGTCCTTCCCTCTAGGACTTCAGATAGGAGTGGTCTTACTGAATTTTGAAAAACAAACACACTTAAAGAAAAAGAGTCATCTCAGGATCTTCATACGAAAAATGGCTATAAGAGGAACAGGATAGATTCTCTTACACAGCCCACACGAAGACCCATGTGTGCCTTGTCCTTCACGAGAGCGCTCCATCGACAGAGCTTAATGCACTTACTTAGGGCATGATGTCTGCCATTCTGCATACCTCGGGCAATTGAAATGGAGAAATATTATTTTGATAGAAGTGCGTGAGGGTGTGCTTGTATAACCTGTTTTTACCAGTTTTTCTCACATCTTTTTTATACCTTTATTGGTGCATTGTAACTGTACATCATAGTGAGATTCCAAGTGATACAAACATACGTGCACACATCACTTGGTGATTTCCCTCCATATCCCACCCCGCTCCCCTTCTTTCCTCTCATACACATTATGAGATGGGTAGTGACGCCTTCATGTATGGACATAGCCTCACTGGAACTGTTCCCTTCCTCGGTCCTTGTGTCCCCCCCCTTCCTCCAGGCCCCTGCCACTACTCTACTGGTTTCTCTCCTTATTTGACTGAAGTCCCTTTTCTTTTCTTTTTTTCATTCTAGCTTCCACATATGAGAGAAAACACAGGACCCTTGACTTTCTGAGACTGGCTGATCTCAGTACAATAATTTCTAGTTCTGTCCATTGTCTTTTTCTTTTTTATACTTTTATTGGTGCGTTGTAATTATACATCATATTGAGGTATAGAGGGATAGGAATACACATGCGCACAACACTTGGAACATTTTCCTCTGGATTCCATGCCCCTCCCTCCCCTTCCCCACACATGTCATTGAGATTGGCATTGGTAAGTTCATATACATACATAGCATTATTTAAACTGTTACCTTCTTTATGTCTCTGTCCGCCCTCCCCTCAACCCCTCCATCACTCCATTGGAGTCTCTGCTCCTCTATCTGAGGTCTCTTTTATTTACCAATTTCTTTTTCTTTCTTTTTTTCTTGGTACTGGGAATGGAACTCAGGACTCTTCTACCTCTGAGCTACACCCCCACCCCTAATTTTATTTTTTATTTGTAAACAGGGTCTCGCTAAGTTGTTGAGAGCCCAAGTTGCTGAGGCTGGCCTCAAACCCGCGATCCTCCTGTCTAAGCCTCCCACGTACTAGATTACAGGTGTGTACCACCTTGTTTACCAATTTCTATCTAGCTTCCACTTATGAGAGAAAACATACAACTATTTGCTTTTTGGGACTAACTAATCTCACTTAGCATAATATTCTCAAGTTCCATCCATTTTCCTGCAAATGACATAATTTTGTTCTTTATGGCTGAGTAAAATTCCACTGTGTATTTATACCACACTTTTGTGACCCATTCATCTATTGATGGACACCTAGGCTGGTTTCATATTTTGGCTATTGTGAATTGTGCTGCTGTAAACATAGATATGCATGTATCCCTATAATATTCTGACTTCAATTCCTTTGGAAAGAGGCCCAGGAGAGGAAAGCTGGTCATATGGTGGTTCCATTTCCAGTTTCATCCATTTTCTGACCTGTTTTTAAAGCTGTGAGTCTGACTTACAAAGACAATGTTCTCTCTCTCTGTCTAACTAAAATAATAAATGTATATATAGCATTATTTAAACTGTTACCTTATTTATGTTTCTGTCTCCCATCCTCCCTCCCCTAAACCTCACCTTCACCCCATTGGAGTTTCTGCTCCTCTATCTGAGGTCTCATGTATGTGTGTATATATGCGTATATATATGCACATATGCACGTACCTTCGTTGGATCATTTTAACAAAAAGATTGAAAGAAAACACTGAACATACTGAACTTACCTAACTACCTTCCTTCTTGACATTACTTTCACACAGTTTTTTCTTTTTTTTTGCTGGTACTGGAGATTAAATCCAGGGGCATTCTACCTCTGAGGTACACCCCCAGCCCTATTTTATTTTTATTTTGAAACAGGGTCTCACTAGGTTGATGAGAGTCTCACTATTTGCTAAGGCTATCCTCAAACCTGCAATCCTTATAGGCATGTGCCACCACACCCAGCTTTCAACTGTTATTTTTTGCTCCAGGCAGCTGTAGCTTGTTCCTATGTCTTTTAGTTGTTTTTAGGAAATACTCTACTTGTAGCCACTCTGCTCTGAGAGAATACTGAGTGAGATAGGAGAAACCAAAAGAAACCCCTTTCATCAGTCCTTTGAAGGAAGCCCCAGAGATAGTAAAAAAGAAGCACACAATTCCTTGGGACCAGGATCTGCTGTCCTTGGTCCAGAACCTGGAACTCCCACGAGAAGTTTGGGCTGCCAAAAGTCTACCTCTGTGGTCTGCACATTTTTACTTTATGGCACTTATTAGATATTTTTGAGATTGCCTTAGTTAATGAGGTGAACTACTTTCTTGGGCATTTCCTTAAGAATTTTGATGTTAGAGGAAACTGGAAACAGACATGGGTAATGTTTACAAAGGTCATTCCCTTCCAGTTGAAGGCAGACCCTGTCAAGTAGAGAGCCAGAGGACTTACTTGGCTTTTCATAACAAAGTTGGCCAGTCTTGAGGTAACATAGTTGTTGCAGATGGTCAATTTAAAAAATGTACATCTGCTTAATAGTATGTTGCTTTTTTTAAGGGCAAGATGTATGATGATTAAGAGGAAACAGATTGTTGCTGGGCTCTGTCTAGATTATTTGACTGATTTTTCTCTCAATGAATTTTTTACTGAAGCATTAATTTTAGTGTTGTATTTGATGTGTTTTAAAAATTTTACTTAAGCACACACATAGGCACACACATACGCACACACTTCAAATCAATGGGGAACACATGGTATCTTGATAGCTAATTGAATTGGAAAAATGAATACAATTCTGGCTTACTGAAACTGTTTCCTTAACAAAACAAAACAAAAAGTGAATTGTCACATACAGCTCCAAGAAAAATTAAAATGATTTTTTTTTAATTTGAAATGCTTTTTGGCTTGTCACATTCTCTGGTTTTCTGTTGGTTATACAACACACATAATATTTTGGATTTGAAAAGTAAAAATTTTATGTATGGTCTGCTTCATATTTATCATTCCCACTTCATGAGCGTTTAGTGGTAAATATTTAGCATAGATATTAGGTTTCTGAATCAGTTGCTATATTAGTTCATACAGTAAAAGAAGAATTGAACAATCTACAGAATAATTGAGAGAAAGCATTAAGCATGATTTTGCCAATTTAGTTGTTCACTAAATTGCTTCTTAGTTCTTAATTACCCCAATGTTGACATTTTCTTGGAATATCCACGAATCTAGACACAACACCCCCACATATGCCTTTATTAGTATGCATCATGATCAATACGGTGAAAATAACATCTAACTCCTTTTTATGTGAGAAAATATATAGCATTAAGTGTTTAACTTTATCATGTTGTGATGTTGCAGAGGTAACTGTTACTGGTTTTCTCTGTAAGTGTACGTGAGTTTGGTTTTCACGTGCTTTCCTCGTGAGAGCATTTCCTGGTCATTTCCTCTTTGCATCTGATTGAAGCGATGGTGACAACCCGAATAGGCACTTGTTCAACTCTTTTTTTTCCTTAACTACACCATAAATTGCATGTCTGCCTTGCTCGGGGTCCACTTTCCAGAGCCTAAGATGGGACTCGACCCAAAACAGATACTCAATGGGTAATGGTGAATGAGTGAATGGGCAAATTGGTGGCTCTATTCTCACCTACGTAACTTTGGTTCATTTATTGAAATTTAAAAATGGGTTCATGGGAACAGAATAAATTGATGATGTTTTATTTGATAACCTAGTTAAAATGTGAAAATCTAAGTCAATTATATTGCTATTCCTTCAATGTCTCTGGTCATCAAAAGCAAAATGAAATGGGTTGTGTGAACTGCTATCTTCTTGGACTCAGACTTCGTACAATAGCAGAGGAATTTCCACTTAATTTTACTTCAGGACAGATTTTAAGCAAAACCAAATCATAAACACTCTTATAAAATATACTGCTGTAAGAGGCTTTTGGTCAGTTTTGAATAAACACAAATTTAGTAAGACTAGCCTATGGAAGGAATATAACATGGATCTAGAAGTACCAGCAGGTGGAGCTGTATTCCAGTGCTGAATAATGGATGGAGTCTTCCAGAGGGTTGACTACTGGTAGAATCCACATCCTGTCCATAATTTTATAAGGCATTTTGTGTATCATGGTATGAAGCAAACAACTTAAATTATATATGTAATAGAGGCATGATCTGGAGTTTAATACTTTTTTTGCATTTATTTTTGGTCTTCAGCCCTGGGTGTGCTGTCATGTAGTTATAATTTTACTAGGTGATATCTGATTTTCCTTGAATACATACTAACCAAATACACCAATAACTGAAATAGAATTTACTGGAAAACTTAGTTGAGACTCATCTTGGAGAAATATTAAAAATATAGTGGATTTAGAGGATGTGGAGTTCACTCAAGGGTGTCAGAAAAACTATCGTGGGGTTTCTGATGGTCTTTGTTCACCTAAGCCTGTTTGTTTTACAAATCACTTCTACATTTATGACATGTTGCTATTTACCTTTGAAAGCTCTGACAGTGTTTCTCTGAGTGATAAACCGGAATTCTGAAAGGTAAAAATGAAGTTTTAGATATGAACAGTCAAGTTTATCCTCTCATTTAAAGAGAGATAGAAGATGATCGTCTGAAAATAGAAGAGACCTTTAAACTGGAGTCTTCTTCCTTGGAAACAGCACTGGTACAAGTTGATCTTTTGAAGCAATTCCTGATGACCATGGTCATCGATGTTTCATTCCTTGCCTTTTAAATAGATTATGATTTTTCTGGAACATTGATGTTTTATAAAATTGAAAATCAGTGCTAGAAACAGGGGTGGGGAAATACTTCCCAGAGTATGTTGATTTTCACAATACAATGTATTAAAAAAATTTTTTTTGGTGGTACTGGGGATTGAACCCAGAGGCATTCTACCTCCAGGCTACACCCCAACCCTTTTTTATTCTTCATTTTCAAACAGGGTCTTACTAAGTTGTGGAGGGGCCTCACTAAGTAGCTGAGGATGGCTGCGAACCCAGATCCTCTGGTCTCAGCCTCCCAAGTACTGGGATTACAAGCGTGTGCCACCATGCCTGGCATTAAAATTTAATAATAGACAAAACTGTATTCTTGGGGGAAAATTACTCCCAGTCCTTCTTGGGTATAACTGGATATTCCCATCTGCTTTCATGCTTTTCTTAGTCAGTAGAAGACAATTTGATCAGTTATTCATTGAGGATTCACTTGGCAATGAAGACATTTATTTACTCTTTTCTACCTGTTATTTTTTAGGAGTTTATTGCTTAACTATCTTGTTGCACTTAATATTTATTAAATAGGATTATATAACTTGCATAATTTGGAGTTTGTGTGAGGGTTTAAAAAAGTAAGCATTTCTTGCTAAAAAAGAGAAAGTGAATAATCTTATTGGTTAGACAAGAAAAATCATGCTTGAAGTCAATGGTGAATAAGAAAGCTTTACATATGCCTATGTATAATGATAGATGAGTCACTGAGATATACTAACTACATAATTTTGAAGAACCATGCCTTAAGAATGATCTAATTAATGTTTAAGACATATCATCTGGCATAAATCATGAGGGGACAGGGCATAGACCAATTTAATATTTAACCATAACTCTTGGTAGAAATTTGTCAAGTCCTAAAGTTTAGGTTTTTTTTTTCCATAAAATTGGTGTTTCAACTCTTTATAAATTGTATAAGTTATTCTTATTTTCTTCCTATTAGTAGGATTGTAAGTACCTACAATCACATAGGATTCTTATAAGTGCGTGCCATATTTTATCATCCATGTTGCCTAGAGATATACTTACACACAAAGTACTCCAGGAAAATTTGCTGAATGGGAGAACGCATTTATATTGAATAGATATTTTAAATTTTTTGCTTCCATTATGTATTATATTTTCTGTAAAGGTAATTTTGCCATTTAATGTTAAAAGCATCAAACCAAGAGGTCTAGGTTTTATTATCAGTGCTAACAATTTGGGCTGGTTAAGCAACCTAGGAACAGAATGACTTATCTTAGCACGTCAAGCAATAAGAAGTGGCAATGATGTGCAAATATTTATGTTGCCTCAGTTTTGAAAATGCATGTACACTAATCTGTCAAAGTGAGTGCTACAGTTTGGATCTTAAGTTTCCCTTAAAGGTTCATGTATTAAAGGCTTGATCCCAGAGTGGCACTATTGGGAGGTGGTGGAGCCTTTAAGAAGTTAGTGGTAGGCCCAGTGGGAGGAAGTTAGGTTATTGGGGGGTATATATTCCCTTGAAAGGAATAGTGGGACCCCAGCCTGCTTCTCTTCTTTTTTGCTTTCTGACTATAAGATGAGCAGTTCTGCTCCCCCATGTGTCCCTGCCATGATGTGCTTCCTCACCACAGGCCCAAAAGCAATGGAGTCAACCGAACATGAGCTGGACCTTATAAACGTTCAGCCTAAATAGACCTTCTCCCTTTATAAGTTGATTATGTCAGGTATTTGTTATAGTGATGGAAAACTGACTCAGAAAGTTACATATAAATGACAATAGTGCCATCGGCTTTACCAACCTGGTTATCTATGTAAACAGCTTTTTAGTTTTGAGATTGTTGCTGTTTTCACAGATTGTCTCTGCTCACAAATTGGCAACCTAAGACTTGCAGATGCTATAATTGCTAAAATAATTGCTATTTTACATTGCTGAACATCAGTTTGATTTGTTGATTGCTATGATTTCAAAGGCTACTGTTTATGCCATACCTGGGTGATAATGCTATTTTCTTTTCTTTTTTTTCCCCCGGTACTGGGGATTGAACCCAGGGGCATTCTACCTCTGAGCTATACCCCCAGCCCTATTTTTTTATTCTTTATTTTGAAACAGGGTCTCACTAAGTTGTGGAGGACCTCACTAAGTAGCTGAGGCTGTCTGTGAACCTGCGATCCTCCTGTCTCAGCCTCCCAAGAACGGGGATTACAAGCGTGCACCACCATGCTCAGCTTAATGCTATAGTGATGTAGTACCCATTGAGATTGGGTAATGAATGGGACCAGGGTCAGGACCCAGGAAAGAATTCATGGACGAAGTTGGACATAGGCAAAAACCGGGAAAAGAATAGAGTGAAAAATTATTTTGCCTTAGCCAGAAAAAGAATCCATTTTTAAAATTTTTCCTCTTTAAGGCAAGGCATGTAGCCTGATCATGGGATGTATTACTAAGTACTAGTCAGAATGGAAGGTTGAGGGGGACCCCAAAGAAGAGCAAGTCTAGGCAGTCACTAACACAGATCCATCAGTCCATGTGCTAAGCTGATGCTCTAGCATGTCGGTGCTATCTCCATCTATCACTTTGTACTCAGGTGACAACTTTCAGTACTTTTGCAGATGATTGTAATATTTGAATTGGAAAGGAGACAACCAGAATCCCATAACCACAGCTGAGTCGCAGCTTTCACATTTCACTTACAGTGCTCTTCCTGAGACTTCCCAATACATATCAAATGATTAGATACAGGAAAAGAGATTAAAAGAATTTATTTATCTCTACTATGCCCATCACAAATAAGTCTTAGATAATGATGTATGACTTTTATATGCTAATGTCAGCTGTATCTGATTAGCCATAAAGGCAGCAGCTTGGAACATCACATGGAAAAACCAGTGGTCAGTATTGGGTAACATCCTAGCAGAGTGACTCAGTACTAATGCCCCAGTGTGGGGGCTGAGGCATTTAAGTACGTCTCGTCTTGGGACTTTATGCATTTGGAAACTGCATTAGGGTAAGTGCCTGGAATTGGATACATCCCTGGGTCTCGTTGGGGGAAGCCGGGAGACAGAAAGAAGTGGAAAGTGGTCGTGCTTCACCGTTGACTACTACACAGTTTGATGGCAGTGCATTCGTTATTATCTCATTGCTTTTTATATATTGGTGCATATTAATTGTAGAGAATGATGGGCTTCACTGTGGCATATGTGTGCATACATCAAAACATAATTTGATCAATTTTACTCCTTAATACCTCCCCAACCATCCCCTCTTCCCTCTCCTCAATCACTTTCCTTGACCCTACTGGTCTCCCTTCTAATTTCATGGACTCTCTTTTGTTTTGTTTCTTTGTTTTTTCCTTCTAGCTTCCACATAGGAGAGAAAAATTTAACAACGCTTTTTTTTCTCTCAGAGTCTGACTTATTTTGCTTAAAATTAGGGTCTCCATTTCCATCTATTTCCTGTCTGCAAGTACATCCTTTTTTTTTTGTGGCACTGGGGATTGAACCCAGGGGCATTCTACCTCCGAGCTACACCCCCAGCACACTTTCTTATTTTCTTGTTTTGAAACAGACTGAGTCTCATTAGGTTGCTGAGAGTCTCGCTACTTGCTGAGGCTGTCCTTGAACCAGTGATCCTCCTGTTTCAGCCTTCCAGGTACTGGCATTACAGGTGTGCACCACCTCATCCAGCTTGCAGTGCATTCTTGAGGCTGCTGCCTGGTCTATTGCTGAGACCTCTCTGGTCTCTTTCTGGTCTATTGCTGAGACCTCTTTATACACCTCACTGGAACTTCTCAGGTCATTACTTTTTTTTTCTGCCACCACTGTTTAGTGTCTAGAACAGTAGTTGACACATAGTAGAAACCTCCTACATATTTGTGAAAAAATCAAACAAATGTGTTTGCTGAATGACTGTTCCGTGCAAGGTGTTTTATGAAGTGTTATGGGAAAAATTCTTTCTTCAGCCAGCCCAGAGCCCAGCTGGGAAGACATGTTGTGTGCACAAAAGAGTAGAATATCCCCAAAGGGTGTAGGTCCTCATGCCAAATGAAACAATTCTGGCTGGAGGGCAGGAGTGGAACTGCAGAATTCCCTGGGGCTAAGGGAGATTCATTCAGCTTGGCCACTGAAAAGGGGTGGTCAGCAGCAGACAGCAGTGGAAGGGGCACATCCAGCCGAGGGGGCAGCAGGAGCAGCAATGGGGTGGAAACTTCAGGGCATGATTGATTGCAGAGCAATCAGCAAAAGGCTGGGCCCACGTAAGGTACGTGGCAGGTGCCGGTAGGAGAGAAGGCTGGAGGGGAGGTGAGGGCTGCCAGTGCATATAAAGCAGTTCACAGTTTAACAGGGAACGTTTTACATACAATTAGAGGATTTTACATGCTTAATCCATTCCCATTAAAAAAAGTGCATCTCGCTGCCATGTTCATTTAGTTGTACATAAATACACTCTTTGAGGCTGAAGCAAATCTGACTAGTTTACAATGTGAAAATAAAATATAAACTCTGTTCTTGGAGGTTTTTATTTTGTGCATGGTGCTAGAGATTGAACACAGGAATGTTCTACCTCTAAGCTACACCCCCTGCCCTGTTTTATTTTGAAACAGGGTCTCATTAAGTTGCTGAGTGCCTCGCTAAGATGCTGAGGCTGGCCCCAAACCCATGATCCTCCTGTCTCAGCCTCCCAAGTACTAGGATTACAGGCGTGCATGTGCCACCATGCCTGGCTTCTTGGAGTTCCTTTTTTTTTCTTTTTTTTATTGGTGCATTGTAATTATACATTTTGATATATGTCAGGGTATGAACATCATACATGCACACATTGGAGTTACTTCTAACTAGAACTTTCAGTTATTTCTAAAAGAATTTCAGTTCCTTATTGTGTCTTTCCATTTAACCACTCGTGAGACTCCTTTAGGACTGCCATCCCTGAGTTATCTCCGGGTAAATGCTGTAGCAGCCAGTGAGTATTCTCTGGGAAAATGGGAAATGGGTTAAGGGTCATGAATAACAGTTAATTCCAAAATCCTAAATCTCACTGGCTGTGACTTATATTTCTTAGCACATTATATACTTTCAGAAATTGCTTATTCGACTGTCTCAACCTTACATTCACTGAAGCATAGATAGTATCTCCAATGTCTTTGTTACAAAGTGGTACAGAAAGGGCTCTGCCTTTCATTCATCTAGCTACATCCAGATTTTGAAACATAGGAAAAGAAGATTGAGAAAGCTTTAGAAATCCCCATTCTTTGTGAAGCACAAAAAGGCATTTGGGCTCATAGAATCTCAGAAGTTGGAAGGCAAATCCAGTCAGGATAAAATATTCTTAGTCCCTTGCAGCCATTATGTTTGTTCTCATATTGGTGCTTTTACCCATATTGTTTTTCTCTAGTCTCCCTCCACCAACTGTTCATCTCCTGCATTTGGCTAAGTCCAACTCTTTCTTCAAAATACCAATGTCAGTCTCGATATTCTGGATGGGGACAGGGGCAGTGGGGAGGGAGCCGGGGGAAAGCTCACCAAGTGCTGTGTGCATGTATGTCACTATCACTATGAACTACATTATAATGTGAGACTATAATGCACCAATAAAAGTAAAAAAAAAGTTCAGATCATTTGTTATTTTCTCTGAACACCTTCAGAAACCTTCCTTCATCTTTCCTACCTCTATGAGGCAGGACATCATCTCTCTATGTGCATAGGATATTTATATTTCTTCCACTACATAACAATTATCTTTGATTTCAAGAATGGATCAACCAATAAATCATTCAGTCATTCCATGCCCACTATAGCATCCTCGAAGTCAATCTTCCACATTACATTACCTTTATTTTTACTTTTTATTTATTTATTGGTACTGGGGATTGAACCCAGGGACATTCTACATCCAAGCTACACCCCCAGCCCTATTTTATTTTTTGTTTTTTTAAACAGGGTCTTAATAGGTTCTGAGAGTCTCACTACATTGCTGAGGCTAGCTGTGAACCTGCGATCCTCCTGTCTCAGCCTCCCAAGTACTGGGATTATAGATGTGTGCCACCATGCCCAGCTCCAAATTGTCTTTAGATACTTGGAGTGGCAGAATATAGGTTCATCCCATTGCACTTCAAATTATTAGAAAATTCTTCATTATATTTCATTGAACTTTGCTTGTTCCTTTCTTTTACAAACTGGTTTAAGTTCTTTTTCTTCTGGACGGCATAGTCCTGTTTGGAGATGATTATCTTGTTATAACTATTCATATAAATATTGGTGTCTAGATTAAAACACATCAAAACTTGACAGCTCTTTTATGAATACTCTTCAATTGGTCATTTACCTCTCTCAAAATGTGTAACTGAGCTGGGCGTGGTGGCGCATGCCTGTAATTCCAGTACTTGGGAGGTTGAGACAGGAGGATCACAGGTTCCAGGACAGCCTCAGCAATTTAGCGAGACTCTCAGCAACCCTAGAGAGATCCTATTTCAAAACAAAAAAACAAACAAAAATAAAATAAAATAAAATAAAATAAAATAAAATAAAAAGGTCTGGGGGTGTAGCTCAGAGATAGAATGCTCCTGGGTTCAATTCCCACTAACACACACACACACACACACACACACACACACACGTAACTGTATACAATTCTCCAAATGTGAATAGGTCTGAATATAGAAATTCCAAATTTGCTTTCCCATATCTGCCACTTTACCCCCTCATTTTGGAAAAATCACAGTTTTTTTTTACTACTTATTGTTTTCTGTTACATTTCTCACTGTCCATAAGTTCTCTGTTATTACAGAGAACTGTTATAAATCTGTGTCTTTGTATATATTTTGTCAGAAACTAAAACATAGTTTAGTCAGATATTAGAGAAAAATATTTTGTTCTTTATTCTTCCTGGCTTTTTAATGATTTTTGTACTTCCTTCTCTGGTTACAATGATTTTATCATGACTTCTTCCAATCTTCAATATTTTACTTTTACAAATATTCTTATTTTGTTGTTTGGAAAGCGCTGGAGAAAGATGCAGTCTTGAAAGGAATTGCCCCAGTTATTTAAAAACCAGTGAAGTCCAAAATGAACGAGGGAATGATACTGAACCCACAGGGGGTTTCCACAGTGACAAAATCAATAAATCAACTCAGTATTATGAACCCCAACTAATGGTCTGAGATATAGTTTTATTTTCTTTCTACTAACTATACCATGCCACACAGCATGCTTAACATGACCTCCTATAAGTGCAGCAAGGCATAAGAGGAGGAAAAGGAAAAAACCCAGAGACGGGCAGGAAGTAGATAAAGGAATTAATGGGAAAGAAAAAGCACAATGAAGTATGATAAGAAGGCAAAAGTTTTCAAGAACCGCTGCCAACATCCTTGACCAAACTGCGCGTGCTGCTTGCCCTTGATTGGAAACTGTCAGCCAGGGCAAGTGTTGATGTAATCCCTGCACTCACTTCACCCTTCTCCAAGAAACAAAATAGACTTGGTGGCATGGATCCTATGTGAGGTTAGCCCTCTTTTCCATTTTACCTGGACCACCTCACTGTAGGACACCAACTCCATTCTTACTACACAAGGGGCTGTGCAGTCTGCAGAATTGGATTCTACGGTATCCATTTTATTACTTAAAGCCTTCCTCCTCCATGTGCTTTAAACTGGGATTTACAGTAAGGAAGCTGAGAAGCCCCAAGTAATTAAGCCCCAAGCCCTTTGTTGGTAGAACAGTTCATCCACCAGTTAACATCAAACTAGAAGTAAAAGACTTGATTCCCAGTGATTTCAATTTCCAAATAATCTCTCTCTCTCTCTCTTTCTCTGAAATTAAAATTGTATTCTTTGACTCAGATAGGACCGCAAATAATACATTTTAAAATACAGTCTGAAAAAAACATTTAAACTTGTATGTGTTACTCTTTGCAGCTTGGGATTTATGGGATGGGTATTATTTAAATCGAGCTCAAGGCTGTTAGCCAAAAGCATTGCGGTCACCAGAGAATACTTTGTGGGAAGCAAGTCATAGAATATATGATGTTTTAATGCTGCATAGCAAGATCTTTTGGCTGTGAAGCGCTCATCATAAACTATACATGAAATGGACCAGCTACTTCCTTCAGCTGCATAAATATACTTGCTCAGGTAAATATTAACACACTGATTTTTGTATATGAACTTTCTATATAGAGATTTTCCTTTGCTAGTTCTGATTATCTAATTTTAAACTTTTAAACTCAAACACCCTAATTGATAAAAACATTCAGTATGTACCTGTACTTATATTGACTTATACATCACATGCATACTATTGCTCTAATGAATCATGGTAGCTTTAGAACACAAAAGTATAAATAGTTGAAATAAGTCAACACAGGCAGATGTTTCTTCAAACAAATATTCTTGTCCACCTTTGTGGGCTATGTTCACCTCACTATAGAAACCACCAATATAAAGGATCACAACCTTAACATACATTGTATGTACATACCTATACATACATTGAAAAGAATTCCAAGGAAATCAGCTCCGAGTTTTGTTTCCCTCATTTCAATTCATAGTAACTGTATATCATTGGGTGTTTGACATATATTTGATCTAAGAGAAATGAATTATTTTATGGGTAGAAAGGTTTAGGAAACTTACTTATATTCTATATCTGTTCGTAAAAAGGAATATGTGCTAATCATAGATGAAGAGCTGAAAATATACATCTCCTCATTTATGGTTTCATATTTCAAAAATTGGTAGAATTTTTCTTGATAGAGAACATCCATGTAATGGGCAGAAATCACTTTATTTGACAGAAAATACTTCAGATTCGGGATTTTTTTATTTGTTTACGAAAGCAATCCTAAAGAACAAAACAAAATCACCCAGATTCTAACAATCTCACTATTGAAATTTAATATATTTAATTTATCTCCTCTCCCCCATTCTTTTACTGATCTCACTTTTCTTTGTTTCAGATGGAGAGTACAGGGGATATTTTATTTTGTATTTCACTTTTTTTCATATATTGTATCATGAATATTTCCTTAAGCAATTAACACCATCCTAAAACATTACTTAAAGTGGCACACATGGATCCTCATTTATTTCATTATCTCCTAATAAACATTAAAAATTTTTCTATCCTAAAGTGATTAAAGTGAAATTTTGATTTGATATGATCATGTCTTTGGGACAATGCCTTGATATCTTGAGAGATACTATTTTCTGGGGGTGGGGGTGGAGGAGGGAAGATAGTTCTCTTTTTTTTCACACTCATCAGCCACATTTTAGATCTGTAAATACTGATATTTTCATGAGCTTTCCATCCTATCCAAAGTAAACATGGAAAACAAGTGTGAAAGTACAGGCAACATATGAAAAAAAATGTCCTTAGGAATTTAAGGGAAAACGTAAATGACAGTTCATGTTAATCTCATAGCCATAAATATGGATAGCTATTTTTGTGCCTGTTGGTCTGATTGTCTCAATTGACTTCAATTTTGATGTTGTCTCACAATTTGTTGCCTCAACTCAATGTTGCCTACAGATTCCTGGCAACGATGCTTATTTTTATGACCAGTCGGTCATGAGCTTCCCAGGGGACCCTTCTCTTGGCTTTGTGGTTTCAGTGAAAGTCAAGTCAGCGGGCTTTAGCTGTTCACATGACCAAATGCCAGATGATAGAACTGAAATCAAATACCCTGCTCTGGAAAAATAAACCACCCCAAAGGACTTGTATGTCGTTCCTTATTTCTTTTCATTCTAATTTAAGAGCTAAAATTTAAATAAGAAGCAGCGGTTCAAATTCAAAACTGAAACGATCCAGACTTCTAGAAATCAGTAATTAAATTACCTAGGTTCATAGTGCAGTCAAGTGTGTTGTTATAATTTTATTACTTTACTATGCTACTATTTCTCTTTCTTATTCCTTCCAAACATATCTGAGAACCTTGGAACTCACAGTAGAGCCTTGTTTGTTTTATTACCATTATCAGCTTTTGATGGGGGAGCTGACCGCATCTTTAATATCAATGGGAGTCTATATAAATATATTCTGAATTCATTGTGTGACTTAGATGATACTAATAATGATAATATCATTAACTCCCATTTTTTGGATGCTGGGCGCTATGCCCCAGCTTGTTTAATCCTTTCAACAACCCCTGAGAAGGTTTTTTCTAATGATGAGGAATCTGAGGTCCAAGTGATTAATTCACTCAGCCACAAAGAAGAACAAAATTATGTCATTTATAGGAAAATGGATGGAATTTGAGAATATTATGCTAAGCCAGATTAGCCAGTCTCAGAAAGCAAATAGTTCTATGTGGAAGCTAGAGAGAAATTGGGAAACAAAAGAGACCTCAGATAAAGGAGGAGAGACTCCAGTGGATGGAGGGGTGTGGGGGAGGGAGGAGGGGGATATAAACGTAATGAAGGTAACAGTTTAAGTAATGCCATGTATGTATATGAAAATCTCAATGATATGTACAAGGAAGGAGTGGGGGTGGGATCCAGAGGGAACCCCCCCAAGTGTTGTGTACATGTATGTTCCTATCACTTTCTCCCTCAGTATGATGTATAATTACAAGGCACCAATAAAAGTATAAACAAATAATGTTACCCAAGTGTCCCGTGTGCTAGTAAGGAGTGGAGCAGGATTGGAGGCCAGGTTCTCTCTCCTTCCCATACCATGTGTGTAGCCACGATTGCAGCTTACTGCCCCAGACTAAAATGAGCTCTTTCTCTAAACTCCTGTGGCTTTGTTTGTACTGCACACACACAGTCTTGTTTGTACTTATTTGGTTCATGTTTATCTTCCAACTCAATTGTAGGCTTTTGGGGATCAGAGGTTGACAAAACTGAGAATTCTCAGATTGCGCAATCCAATAAGACACACCACCTTTGCAAGCTACACAATGTCTTCTAATAGGAAACTGATAAACACTTGCGTAGCCACACCGACTGTGGGCTAAGCTCTGGCTCGACGCTGGAGGTGAGAGGACACTTACCCTGGTTGCAAGCACAACTGGAACTATAAAGACCTATGGAATTTTCCTGAGGAAGGACCTCCCCTTTATTGAATGAATGCTTCCTATGTTATTTTTCATACTTTGTCCCATTCCATTCTACTCCATCTGTCAGATTCCCACAGATGAGGACAATGATGCTCAGAGATTCTAAATAAAATCAGGACTGGCACGGATGTTTATTTTTTTCCATTGCCTGTATTTTTTCAAGCTTTTAAATTCCATCAGAGATATTTGGTTAAAACAGCATAGAAAAAATTTTTTAACTCTTCCATAAAGGTAACTCTTGCTTCTATATTGTGACCAAAGATAGAGGAAGAAAGAAATGGAGCATTAATGTCTAAGGTTAACTACGATGGCTAGCATACCCTTGAGAAAAAAAAATTGCCTTAGAGTTTTATTGCCATCGTTATATTAGATCTTAATGCAACAGAAAGGAGAAAGAAGAAATTGTTCATAAACTTATTGAGATTCAGTACTTACTAAGCATCTACTATGTGTTAGGAACTATGCTATTTTTTTACACAGGTTTTAGACACACAGAAATTCTGCAGACAGATATTTCCATGTTTGTTTTAAGCCCGGGGCATGCACTGACGCTCAGAGTTAAGTAACTCATCCAAATTCACGCTGCTAATAATGTAGAACTGGTATAAAAACACAGGTCTTGACTTGAAATACAATGCTCTTTCTATTATGTCTTGTTTTAGTGCTATCTTTAGAGTATATCTGTTAAAAATTTAATAAAACCTTATTTTGAAAGAAGGAAATATTTGTTCAGTGTTTTCTTTGTTTCAAATGCCAAGAAAAGTATGTAGCAATTGCTAATTTCTATCTGTAACTGTGTTTGAAATATTGAATATGTCTGGAGTTTTCATATATGTAACAAGCTCAAATTATACATGAAATAATTACAATTAATCCTGCCAAAAGTGAAGCATTTGCAGTCTTACTCTCAAATTGTTTGTCACTTGAATTCACGTGTTTGTTATTTATGCTATGTTGATTCAAAGTTTATTTTTTTAGGTAGGGGATGTATCAACATTCTTAATCTTTGTCAAATCCATTGGCAGGCAAATTTATAGTACTGTTTGGTCAGTTGCTTAGGGGACAAAACCAAACAGCATATTGGTTGTGTTATGTTGGGCTTTGTGGTTTTACAGTTTAGGAAGTCCAGTCCATGTTTCATAACATGCAAACATTTCTGTTCTAAAAGTTTTCCTCCTATATGTAACCAGTGGTTTAAAAAAATATTTGGAAGAGACTGAAGGCATTTAGATTCCAAAACAAAGAAATAATGCCACAATTTAATCAATCAGGAATTATTCTGTTTCCACAACAACTAAACATTTAAAAATAATCTTTGGCGAATAGGAATTCATTTGAGTGTGGTTCAGGGTAAAGATCATAAACTTCGGAGTCAAACAGATCCAGACTGAAATCTGGGCTGTGCTCTTCATCGGTAGGATGAAGATAATAATACCTAATGTGCAGAGGTGTTTTGAGGAGGACATAATGAGATAATTATATGTGGGTACACGTCGTGCCAGACACAAATTGGATGGCTATTATTATCTCCTAGTGTTTCCAACTCAGTTCCTAAATTCAAATATGAAGAAGGCATATGGATTTTGAGGATATTCAGTGAAGATTAAAAATTAAAGGATTTAGGATAGGAGTTCTGATTTGAATGTGGCAAAGTCACATTATCCCCGCTTCTTCCCAGAAATTACAAGATGAATGTAAAAAACAAAGATGTGACCAACCGTGTTTGGTGAAGCTAGAAGACTGCTGAAATCCCAGCTTCTCCAAAAGGAGGAATTACTGCCCAAAGCTGTCCATCCTGTAGAGCAGGATGCAGAGATAAAGAAGAGTAGAGACAGAAAGCAATAGTTGTACAGCTAAGAGTGTCCCTGTTCTGAACTCTATTTGTATAGTAGGGCAAAATGACTGAACCAGCAGAGGGCAGGAGCTCTCGCAGACCCAGTTTGGTTCTGAGCAGTGATGGAAATGGGGTAATCCCAGGAAAACATAGGCCATAGTTTTAGCAAACAGCCATTTTCCACTGCACTGAAGAGTATTTGCTC
This sequence comes from Glis glis, assembly GCA_004027185.1. Classification (NCBI taxonomy): domain Eukaryota; kingdom Metazoa; phylum Chordata; class Mammalia; order Rodentia; family Gliridae; genus Glis; species Glis glis. The sequence continues at coordinate 25,433 of PVJS01021004.1, forward strand.
TAAGAACCAACCACAGCTGCCATGCCCATTGTCTGAGAAAATCTAAAATGAGCATAAAAATAAAAACAAAATCCTACATCTTGGGAAAAATTGCTATTTGCTTGGAACATGTCACTGGATCCTTCCTACATGAGTCTCCAGCAAATAGCGCATACAGAAAAACTCACTAGTTTCAATACTATATGATACAAAAAAAAAGGACCAACCTGAGATCTTTTTTTTTTGCGGTACTGGGGATTGAACCCAGGGGCGTTCTACCTCTGAGCTACACCCCCGGCCCTATTTTTATACTTTATTTTGAAACCGGTTCTCACAAAGTTGAGGGGGGCCTCACTAAGTAGCTGAGACTGGCCATGAACCCGAATCCTCCGGTCTCCGCCTCCCAAGTACTGGTATTACAAGCATGTACCACCACACTTGGCCCTGAGATCTTTTTTAAAAATCACAAGAAAAAAATGAGGAAATGAGAGAACCTGAAAGCTCATGAGAAAAAATTAAGCAAAACAGTATGGCTATGAGAAAAGACAAAATTTGTTACTGAACATTGTGCCATAAATTTAAAAATAGAGCAAAACAAAACCTTAAAGAAATAAGCGTGTCCATGAAGGATTAGTGCAAATCAAAAAATACAAGAATTCAGAAAAGAGAGAGTAGGTGAATAGTGGAGAACAGAAGGAAAAATAAAAACACCACAGAAATCAAGGTAAAATTGACAGGAGAATTAAAAAAAAAGGAAAAAGAACACTGCTGAAAACATAGCAAAGACTTAGAAAGAAGTTGGGTATGAGAAAAGTGAGTGAACTGAAACAGAAATTAAGAAGGAGTTTTAAAAATTAGAGATAAAATGGTAGGTAGAGATGGAAGACAAGCAGAGGAAATCAAGTGTGCACATTACTGGATTTGCTAATAAAGAAAATGGAGCCGGGCGTGGTGGTGCACGCTTGTAATCCCAGTACTTGGGAGGCGGAGACCGAGGATCCAGGTTCCTGGCCAGCCTCAGCTACTTAGTGAGGTCCTCCGCAACTTCGTGAGACCCGGTTTCAAAATAAAGTATAAAAATAGGGCCGGGGGTGTAGCTCAGAGGTAGAACGCCCCTGGGTTCAATCCCCGGTACCACAAAAAAAAAAAAAAAGAAAATGGAAATTCTGTGACAATGTAAATATTTAAAGACATAAATTAAGAGAGCTTTCATAAATTAAAAGAAAACTTGGACTACATTATGATATGAGACTATAATGTACCAATAAAAGTATAAAAAAGAAATGCAATACAAAAAATAAGTACACTATTTAAAATGCATAATGAAAATAAAAGAAAACTCGAGTTTATATGTTGAAAAGACATACCAACTCCCATGGAACCCAGAGCCATCAACATAAGAACATATCCAAGTTAAATTCACAGAAAGTGAAACAATCCTTTGGGTGGCCAAGAAAGGAGTCACTTGTAGAAGAAAAAAATTAGTGTGACCTTAAACTACTCCATAATACATTGGATGCTAGACAACTCATACAAAGTCTTCAGGGAAAGAGTGTGACTCCAAAACTTTATAACCAGTAAAAATCTTCAAATAAAAAGGCAATAACAAAGGGTTTTAAACATGCACAACTCAGGAAATATTGTTCCCATGAGAAATCTTCAGGAATATTTTTTAGAAGAGAAACTGTAGTCAGAGATATTAAAAAACAAAAACAAAAACTACAACCAAAATACTAGCCATGAATATAGACTCTATGTAACTCTTTGAGACGCAATCAAATCTGGAAATTAGAGTAATAGAACAGACTGTAATGTTACTTGTACTGACAATAGAAATAATTGGCATATGAAAATGGGGAGAACAGAGGGAAAGTACATGGGAAGTATAATATTTTTTCAAATGCAAATTAAGTGCTGGAAATTTAGTAATAGAGATTTTATTTACTGAACTCAGGTTGAAGAATTTGAAAAATTGAACGAAGTAGTTAAATTTCTAGAAAGAAGTAATTTGTTAAAAGACTACAAAGCATATGGAAAATAAAAGTTAACACATTAACTAAAAAAAGCAAAACATTTAAAAGGCATCTAACAAAACTTAATGTTCATATGTGATTTAATTTGGAAAACTTAATACAGTAGGGAATAGATGAATATTTTCTTAACCTGATAATGTGTATGTATTTGAATCCCAAATCCAGTATCATCCTTAATGGAGGGAGCACTAGAAGCACTGGCTAATTTTAGTAACTACACAATGATGCCCATTATCACCACTATTATATAACATTGTTCTGGAGCACTAGCCAGTGCAATTAGACAAAAGAAATAAATTAGATATAAAAATAGAAAAGCACAGCTTTTATGATTGTGTGTCTGGAAGATTAAAAGAATCAGATAAAAGTTCTTACAAGTAACAAAAGAATTTAGTACAGCAGTGGAAGAAAAGAATATACAAAAATCAACAGATTTTATACATAGAAAGATACAACCATTTAGCCAGGCATGGTGGCACACGTCTGTAATACCAGTACTTGGGAGGCTGAGAAAGGAGGATCACAGGTTCAAGGCCAGCCTCAGCAACTTAGTGAGGACCTCAGCAACTTAGAACTTGTTTCAAAAAAAAAAAAAAACAGGGCTGGGGATGTGGCTTGGAGGTAGAATGCTCCTGAGTTCAATCCCCAGTGCCAAAATAAAAAAGAAAGAAAAATACAACCATTTGGATATATAATGGGAGAAAGACCCCAATTTATAACTTCTACAAAAAAGATAAAATTACTAATAATAACCCTACCAAGAAATGTGCAAATTTCCAGATTGGGGGGAAAATAACATAAAACCTTGAAAGTCCTCTAAATTTCCCACAAGCATGCTGCAATAATTGGAATAATGCACTATGGAAATTTTTAGTATCTTGTCAGAAAAATTCATTCTACAAATTGAATGTGGCAAACACAAAAGTACATTCAGGATATTTTTCGGATCTAGATAGGCTGATTTAAAGTTGACATGGAAAAATATATAGTATGAATAAACAGTAAATTTCATCAAAAGGAGAATAAAGATGTGGGATAGCCCCACCAGATATTAAAACATGCTATTAAGCCTTAGTTATGAAGACAGTTTGGTTCAAGGCATGAAGGGAAAATTCAGTGGAGTAGAATATAGAACACATATGTAAACTATAGTAGCTTATAAGATCCATGGGTTAAAAATGGAGTTTTCAATGAACAATGATATGACGAATGACTAGCCATCTGGAGAAAATGGGCCCATACCTCAGACCTTACACCAGCATAACTTCCGAATGGATCATAAATTAAATGTAAAACATAAACCATAAAAGTATACTAGAAGACATCATGTGACGTTATTATGAGGAAAGCTTTCTCAAATGTGATAAAAACCAGGAACCATAAGGAAAAGATTAATAAATTTTACTTACTACGTAAAAGATAACTATTTCTGCATGGCTTTGAGTACTGTAAGAAATATCAAACAAGAGCAAAAATTTTTTGCGACCTCTAACACAGACAAAAACGAATTTACTTAATATCCAAAGGGATTCTATAATTTGACAGAACAAAACCAAAAGCCCCGTATAAAACTGGATGGAGACGATGGCCATTTATTTTGTATAAAGAAAATAAAATGGAGATCTTCCCTGGTTACTGTTTTCTGAAGCAGCCCTTCTTCCCATTGTTTCGATCTCAATATTCTGCTTATTTCTGTTATAGTATTTATTCTGGCTTGTTATTTTCTCTCTTTGCTTGTCTACTTGTTTTATTCTCCATTTCATTTCTAAGATGGTGAATTTCATGGGGAAAGGGATAACATCTTCTCCACACTTGGTTCCCTTGTACCAAGCACGGTGCTGTCAAATATGAGGCATGTAATACTGTTATATTCTATTTTAGTCTGTTATATTCCATCACCAGAAAAAATACCTTTAATTTGCCTTTCTGATCACATGTTAAACATATTTTTTTTACTAAACCCAATAGATACATTGAGATTTACAGAATTAAAAAGTCACATAAATTTACCAAGTAACTGGGCTACATACAATGTGAACTTTCTTAGTAGACTTTAATAGCTTCAAGCACAGGGCAGGATTACCTAATAGGGACTTACAAATGATTTATTGAATTAAAAAGTAACAGAAGAAGATTGTTTGCCAGAAGAGAGCTCATTTTTTTTTACAGTTTATTCTTTGGCAGAGTGTACTGCTTCATTAATAACTTCTTTAGAGTTTTGAACTCAATTTCAATTGCTTTGAATTTTCTTCAATTCTTTCATCTGTCTCTGACATTTTTTAATTTAATTACCATGATGAGATTCATAGGCTTCATTAGAAATAATATGAATGACTTCAGAAGTTCTATTAATATTTACTATTTCTCTAATATTTTTAGGATTAAGTAAATGTTATATTGTAAGATATCTTATAATACTTTCTTTTTAACTATTTTTCAGATAGCCATATTGATGTTTTCCAATTTCTCTAGATATCAGTTTTCAATTTTCTTATCTATTACTCAAATGTTCGCTTCTAAAGTTGTTACTTATTTATGTGTGTATATCCATTATGTTTACTTATTACATAACACACACATAACGATGTATACATATATTTATATTTTGTTTTGTAAGTTAAATTACAGATTCCTATATCAATTTCTGTGAACTATTTTAAAGTAGCAATTTATGTATTTTGTTCAAAATTGTTGTCTGAAAATTTTTGTAACTTTACCAGCAACATACAATGAGGGTCACTGTCTAAGTGCCAAAGATTCAAAATGTCATTATTTCTCATCAGAGTAGAAATAATCAGCTTGGGAGACTGAATATGCAGATACATGAATGTAGCTCTTTACTACTGCATATGATTTTACATTTTATTAATTTTAATTTTGCAAAATGATTTTCAATGTTTAGCAGAGCAAACATTTCTTATCTGACAGTTTTATTGAGTCAGGAATCTCAACCTGACTTACTGGGCCCCATGATTCAGGGGCTCTCCAAAGCCTATAAAGAAGGTAATGATTTTGTTACTGGGTGGGAGATTTTAAAATTATTCCACGCAACTTCAGTCCTGGCTTAGCTGCTTGGAAAGCATTTAAACAGAAAGCACAAATGGGGAATCCAGGAGGTTTATCTAGAGAAGTGAAGGCGCCATGAGAGAAAGGCCGTGAAGAGGGGAGGTGTCTAGCACAGGCCATTCCTGGGAATGGAAAGGAGGCCAGGGGCACTGTGGTTATTCTCCAAGATGGGGTCTGGAGCAGTCTGCTCCCCAGGCATCATGGGAAAGCGGTGTGGAGTCTTCCACGTGTCGGGTTTTATAGTCCCTCTGGACACCTTCTTTATACATCTTACCTTTGGGGTGATTGTCCTTTGCACTTGGCACGTTAGTGACCCTGTGTGTTTCTTTGCCCCATTCCCACAGGGAGGGCATCAAAGTGAGTGAAGCTCTTCAGGTAAACTTCTCATTCATCCCAGCAGACCCACCTGCTAATGTCTAGCTAGCTACCTAACAATTTGGTCTGTGTCACCACAAAGCTTGAGTGAGGAAGGAGCCACTTCCCAGTGGCTGCCACAGTTGTTGGGTTGAGTTCCTCCTGTGCTGTTGGTCTAAGGGCCTGAGGCTGCCCTTCAGTCCTTGCCCTTGAGTCTCTCCACAGCTTGGATTCAATGATAAGTACGGGAAATGATGTTTTCTATTCTCCAAATGTCAGGTGGTAGGGTTTTAGATCAGAATTTGTCTTTTTCATCTAGTGAAGATAAAAATGTAAAGATTGAAAAAAAAGCATTTAAAAGGCTTAATAAGAATGTAATTTGCTGCTGGGCATGGTAGCACATGCCTGTAATCCCAGTACTTGGGAGGCTGGGACAGGAGGATCACATGTTCAAGACCAGCCGCAGTAGCTTAGCGAGATGCTCAGCAACCTAGCAAGACCCTGTTTCAAAACAAAAAATAAAAAGGCTGGGGGTATAGCTCAGAAGTAGAATACCCCTAAGTCCAATCACTCATACAAAATAATAATAATAATAATAATAATAATAATAAATAAAAAGGAATGCAATTTGCTTATTTCCTTTCTGAGATGAAAATTCAAGTTCATTAAATTATTGTAAATAGTGATAGGCATAAGAAAAATGCTATTTCCTAAACTCCAGATTAAGGTTTTTTCCTCATATTATAGCAGTTATTTAACCAACCATAGTACCTAGCAGAAAGTTTTTGGAATGAGAATTACTGGCAGTAGCAGCAGTAGCAACAGCACACTTTGGGTTTCTTGCACACTTACTCTGTCCCAAGGTTCACATCCTGTGTGCTAGCCCCATTAAATTCGCAAAATGACCCTATGGTGTAGACAGGACTATTATCCCCATTTTATAGACCAGGAAACAAAGTCATAGAGATGAAAGAACTTGACAAAAATTTAACACACACACACACACACACACACACACACACACACACACACACCAAACTAGTATATGGCAGAACCTTGAATTCAACCCAAGCAATTCTGACTCCAATGTTCTTTTTTTTTTTTTTTGTGGT
>PVJS01021005.1:0-31973 GCA_004027185.1 Glis glis
GAAGTGGCAGAGGGCGTCACTAGGTAGAGAGAGAGATACAGGGAGAGAGAGAGAGAGAGAGAGAGAGAGAGAGAGAGAGGAGAGATAAAGCACGCGCGCCCGTGCATGCGCGCTGAGGTTGGCCGCGAACTCGGATCCTCCGGTCTCCTCCTCCCAAAGTACTGGGATTACAAGCGTGCGCCACCACGCCCGGCTGATCTGGGTACTCTTGAGCAAGTCACTTGAATTATTTCAACCTCATTTTTTATCTCTAAGAGAGGAATACGAAAGCCAAGGTATAGGACTGTTGTGATTATTAGATGAAATTAAGTAATAGAGATAAAGCTCTTAGATGCTCAGTGGTAGTAGCTACTAAATCTTTATTCTAGCTAGGTTAGTTGTTTTGTAGCTATAGAGTAAAAGCTATGTTCTTTTTGAAATAAAAAAATACACTATTGTGTAAATAAAGTAGTGTCCATGCATGTCAGTTCACAACTTAAACATGCAAGGAATACTGTTTTCTTTACTTACAATTTTCCTTCCTACTCTCCTTTCTTTTTCCTTTCTTTCTGTTTAATTTTGACTTGATTTGAACTCTTGGGAGGATCAATCTCAGCTATTCCTAGGATTCCTCATCGCCTTCAGTTTGGGACAAGGGTGAAGGTCTCTCCCTAAGTACTAGGTACTTGACTTCTCCAAACCAAATCCTGCTGAGATGCCCACCCCCGCGGGCCCCACATTCCTTCAGATATTGGTCACGCTGGGACTTCAGGAATCTTTTTTTTTTTTTTTTGTACTGGGATTGAACCCAAGGGCTTCTACCCCTGAGCTGCAACCCAACCCGATTTTACTTTTTATTTTGAAACAAGATCTCACTAAATTGTTGAGGCTGTCCTTGAACCTGGGATCCTCCTGTCTCAGCCTCCCAAGTACTGGGCTTACAGGCATGCGCCACCATGCCCTGCTGACTTCAGGAATCTTTGGTTAATCTAGAATACTAGGTCAAAAGTCAGTGTCTTAGGAAACAGAAGAAAGGAGGAAGGAAAGAAAGAAGGGGGGGGAAACGAAAGGAAGGAGAGAAGTCATTAGCTCAGGCACGTCTGGGTTTGCTTGTTAAGCCATAAATTACCAGGTGAAGAAAGCCTTGTATTCTAGGCAGAAATTAAAATCCCTGGAGGAGAGAGAGAGAGAGAGAAAGAGAGAGAGAGAGAGAGAGAAGATCATGGAAAAACAGAAAGCCCAAATTATTGTAGTGTTTTCTCGTTTGCAATTGTAATTTTCTCTTCCTCTGATAGAAGAGACATGCAATGTTTAAAGGGCATTTCCAATTGAGTCAGAAAACTCGCAAGTAGAGCTGGGTGTGGTAGCACACGCTTGTAATCTCAGTACTTGGGAGGCTGAGACAGGAGGATTGCAGGTTTGGGGCCAGGCGCAGCTACTTAGTGAGGACCTCCACAACTTTGCAAGACCTTGTTTCAAAATAGAGAATACAAAATAGAGCTGGGGGTATAACTCAAGGTAAAATGCCCCTGGGTTCAATCCCCAGTACCTCAAAAAAAAAAAAAAAAAAAAGAAAGAAAAAAGAAAACTTGCAGGTAGTGTGCAGTGGGAGAAACAGTTGATGACTTCGTGTTTTGGCCTTACTCTAATGTGTTTACTAACTTTATCTTCGCCGGTGCAAGTTTATTGCATCTGTAAAATATAGGAGTTCGAACCAAGAATTCTTCAAAATATACTTGAATTCCAAAATTCTCTGGAATAATATGAATTGAGAAAGTTGCTTTTACAGGCTGGGCTTTGTCAAGGAAATAGTACTCAGAACAGAACAAGTCCTCCCCCCAGGTGTCACTGTTCTTGGCTGTGTCTCTGGTAGAGCAGGCATGACTTTCGATTTAAGGTTATTTGCTGGCAATATCTGATCTACTTACCATAAGAATTTAAATTCTTTATGAACTGGTTCAGCTACTCAGACATTTCCTCCCCTTTCCCTTCCCTCTCCCCTCCCTCCCTGTTCTTTCATATTCTCCAGGAGCCTAGCGATCACAGGCAGCAATTATTTTACAAGTGAACGGAAATGCCCAACTTCAAGAACTGAAGACATTTCCTCTGAAGGTCATTATGGATTTCCCATGGAAAGTTGTGTCTATAGTGTGCATTCTCACAAACTGAAATGCTTTTGTCCTGAAATACTTATTACATTTTTACCATTGTGCTTAACTCCCTATAAGCATTGAAAGTCTTTAAAGTAGATATTAATGTCATTGTCAAGATGGAGATTCCGGTAAAATAGTGGAAAGGGATTTGGGGAGGGAGGTGGGGAGAGGAAAAGGGAGGCTTGATGAAGGAAACAGTTCAAATAATGCTATGGACATATATAAATTCATCAATTCTAATCTCAATAATGTGTTTGGGAAGTGGAGGGAGCGAGGTGGGACCTGGAGGGAAACACACCAAATGTTGTGTGCATGTATGTTTCTATCATTCTGAACTTCATCTTGATGTACAATTACAAAGCACCAATAAAAGTATATTTAAAAAAAAAGGTTAAGAGGGACCCAGGAGTTTATTCAAGATCATTTGGCTATTAAGGAGCCGAAGCAGGAAACGATTCCAAGTTTTTCAGATTGCAAAGCCCACCTCCATGTATAGAGATGCTTTTGAAATTCCTTAATTACAGCCAGTAGTAACTGCTGCATAATTGAAGAGGCAAACCGATTTATAGGTATGCCTAAAAGAACAGTAACAATGGTTAATTTGGAAACAAACTGCCTCTCCCACATTCAGTCTGAATGGACTCTGATTTTTAGCAGCGATTTCATGATATAACATATAACATTGAAGTCTAGTCAAGAGTTTGTCTTCAAGGTGCTTCCACGGGGTCATCAGGAATTTGCAAATGCAATTATTCTGCTCTTAAGCAACACACGTTTTCAGTGAGAGAAAAGAAAAAGGAAAACATTTTTAATATAAAGATCTAGGGAAGAAACGGATTGACCCAATCCCATTAGAGCGATTTAGACTGGATATAATAGCCCTTGCTTTCAGCTTATTCTGAATAAGCAACTATTTTCAATGTGCATCCCATAATGGCTCCCAATTCTCAGAACACTGAAAAACCTTTCAACAAACTGCACAGGAAAATGGAGCCTGCTGTTTGCGAGCAGAGGAAAAGACGCCGCCACTGTGCGCTGACCGTCCAGCTCCACAATGAACCCGCTGGGCAGAATCCCCTCTGTGCATAATACACTCTCTGAATCCACAAGGAATATGTATTTGAACACTAGGTGCATCTTTTTTCCTAAAGAACCATTTTCTGTAGATGTTTGTGTCTCATCAGAAATCAGGACAGGACCTACTTGTTTGGTTTCAGAAGCCCCTCCTGTTTCATCTGAAGTATCCCTTCTCTACGTTCTGTTTCAGGAATGACTTTATTGAGTGTTGGGAACTGATTTTGACTTGACAGTTTTAATATATGATATGGAAGTTTTAATATGATGCATAGTATGGGAGTCAACTCATCTGCTCTGCACCCACTTAAACTTAAAAAAAATCATTGTGGAATAATATACATCTAGACATGTGTTATTCTAGACACACCCTAGCAACTACCCTCTGCTGAGTAACTGCTTACCTTTCACAGGGGAGGAACCTGACCTCTCTCTCTGTGTGATTTCTGGATCCATGACTCCAACTCTCTGATTCTAGAGTTTATGAAGAATAAATAAAATTTTGGAAGAGAGAAGATTAATTCTCGTGTGTGTGTGTGTGTGTGTGTGTGTGTGTGTGTGTGTGTTACTAGGGATTAAGCCCAGGACACTCTATCTCCAAGCTATACCCCCCCAGCTCTTTTTATGTGTGTGTTTTGTTTTGAAACAGGATCTCTGTAGGTTTCTGAGAATCTTGCTACATTGCTGAGGCTGGCCTCCATCCTCCTGTCTCAGCCTCCCAAGCACTGGGATTTCAGGTGTGTGCCACCATGCCCGGCTGAGGGTGCGAATTCTTTACTTATTGATGACTATATATGAGGTTGTTTTGGTGTGTGTGTGTGTGTGTGTGTGTGTGTGTGTGTAACTTTTAGTGTTTAAATAAAATTTTCTTTATTGGATTTCATATTTTATTTTACTTATTTATTTTTTTGCAGTACCGGGGATTGAACCCAGGGGCGTTCTACCTCCAAGCTACACCCCCGGCCCCATTTTTTATCCTTTTATTTTGAAACCAGGTTTCACGAAGTTGCGGAGGGCCTCACTAAGTAACTGAGGCTGGCCACGAACCCAGATCCTCTGGTTTCCGCCTCCCAAGTACTGGGATTACAAGCGTGTGCCACCACGCCCGGCTATTGGATTTCATATTTTAGTAAGTGAATAAAACTTCATTTAAAAAGCTATGCCTTATATCCTTATTATAGTGAGTTTGTAAAAAATTATAAACCTTTTTCCTGGAAAGTATCTACAGATTATTTATTCATTTATTTTGTGATACTGGGAATTGAACCCAGGGGGCTTCTACCTCTGAGCTATACACCCAGCCCTATTTCTTTTTTTATTTTATTTCAAAACAGGGTCTCACTAGGTTGATGAGAGTCTTACTACTTGCTAAGACTGTCCTTCAACCTGCGATCTGCTGGTCTCAGCCTCCCAAGTACTGGTATTACAGGCGTGCGTGACCGCGCCTGGCTGCAAATAATTAATAAAGAAATAAAAGGATTATTTCAAGCTACTTCCAAGAGTGATTGATGTTTGACACATTCAAGTCCCAGGTACCATCGCTTTCCCGGGTGATGATTGTTTGTGAGTGGATCACTGTGCACACGTGTTTGTGTGCAGAGATCAAACTACAAACCACAGAGCGCACATTGGTGGTTTATCTTCACAGATGTCTTTTCATTTCCTAGCATGGTGTTTTGCAAAATTCAATTTGTTACAAATGTTTACAAATCAGCAAATAACAACACCCCCCACTGCAGGTTTCTATAATCTCTTAAAAATGAGAAAACCCAGCAATATCAGCCCTGTAAACTCTGACTGCAAGAACTGGCTGCAGTTGAGGAGGACTGCAGAAGTACCTGGGGCCCTTACTTCCTGATCGCCTCATTCCCTCTCATTGTTGTACGTTACTGTTACCTACCTGACCACTGTAAATATTTGAGCTTGAGGCCCTCGCTTTGAAGAAAACTTGCTAAAGTGTCCTTTTAACATGGTTGGCTGCTCTTGGTGGATGGTGACTTACAGGAAATAGGTATTAGAGATGTCTCAGCCAGCTCAGCAGTCAGGTGTCTAGGAGCTCTAAAAGCCCAGCTCCTGGAGACTCGGGTAGATGAAGAGGCATACTAGAAGAGGCAAGAATAGCTTCACAAATCCTGAGTGTGATAAAGGTCTCATTTGGCCTTTCGTCAGTAAGCAAAGGAGGGAATTTGTCAAACTTCCATTATCCTTGGAAATAGCTTGACGTTATATAAGTTTTAACTTTCATTCATTCATCAGTTTATTATTTTGTGGCTATTTGCCAGTAATGAGGTTTTATTATAATTTATAGAAACTTACCAAACATGGGCACAACAAGGACCTAGCTGTTTAAATACAATTTTGATTCTTTGACATAAAATTGACAGCCTGAACTGGGAATGCAGGCTTTGTTTTCTTTCCTATCCTTACCCTGGAAGGAACGTTTCTGAGTGTGTCCTCAGAACACACTTGTGTGTTAACACAGGGGATATGTACTTTTTTTTTGCGGTACCGGGGATTGAACCCAGGGGCGTTCTACCTCCGCGCTACACCCCCGGCCCTATTTTTTTATACTTTATTTTGAAACCGGGTCTCACGAACTTGCGGAGGGCCTCACTAAGGAGAGAGAGAGAGAGCAGGGAGAGAGAGAGACGGAGAGAGAGAGAGACAGGGAGAGAGACGGAGAGAGAGCACGTGCGTGTGCGCGAGCTGAGGCTGGCCGCGAACCGGGATCCTCCGGTCTCCGCCTCCCAAAGTACTGGGATTACAAGCGTGCGCCACCACGCCCGGCTTGGATATGTACTTTAAAGGTGCCTGTAAACCAGCAGGCCTGGCTTGGCCTTCATGCGGCAAAACTAAGGGGAGAGCTGGCAATTACCCTGGAAATTACCTTGATAAAACAGCAGACCTGTTTCTGTTCTGTGATGGATATTTTGGTTTTCAATTAGTTCAATCACTGCAATGCCTGAATTAATTAACCAGGTAATTTGCAGTCTGGAAAATATTTCCTTCAAGATGTAGATATCCCTGCTTATGCCTCTAGAGCTATGTAGCTGTTAGAGGGATTAATTTTAGAAAGTTCAGCTTGCAAGGGTCCTTCTTTCTTATTGACAGCCCTATAAACTTGCCTTCAGATCTGTAATGGATGTCACCACTTCAAAGAACTGTAATCCTGTTTGATCCCGTCCTCTGGACCCCAGGAGAGTGTGCGCCAGAGAAGAGACACCAGGCAGGCACCGAGATATGAGCATTTGAGAAGGTGAGCTGGAACAGCCATAAATGATACAAGGAAGGGCTTTGTCTCTTTAATGAAATTCCTCTACCCCCCCCTCTCTTCCCAGGCTTGGTTTCTACATTTTTAGGCATGGAGGTGGTATGGAAGAAGGCTTTAAGGAGCAGCCAGTCCCACTAGCAGATATTGTTGCTCTCATTCTGCCTAAGGAGCAATTTCTGGCCTTGGGTCATGACCCTAAACAGGAAGTGCCTCTGAATACCTCCAGACAGTATGTGGATGAGGGGGTGGAGTTTAGTGCACAAATACCCAGCTGCCAGCCTTTCATGTTTACAAGGGATCAGGAATAGGCCACTGAAGGTCAAGGATATATTCTTTCTTCTCACTCCAAGAGCAGATAGTATTGTCTTACAGTCTAGGTGAAATACTCTAGAGCTATATTTAGTTTGGAGTTTTTCTTTAACGCTGCCTGAATCCACTCTATTACTGTTATGAGCTTCAAGGAATTGTATAAATAAAGTAGCTTAAACTTAGCTTGTGTCCATGTCTGGTGAGTTTTCTAGAAGAAAATTTAAAGCCCAGACTTTAAACATCTTGTTTGTTTCTGAGGTGCAACTAATATCTGAGTATAAGTTGGTGTTTGAGTAGAATGGTAGATAAACCAAAGTTGTAAAGTGTTTAAGAAGTGATGTACAGTTGGGTGTGGTGGCGAATGCCTGTGATCCCAGTAGTTGGGAGGTTGAGACAGGAAGATTGCAGGTTCTAGGCCAGCCTAAGCAATTTAGCAAGGCCCTCAGCAACTTAGTGAGACTCTGTTTCAAAATATAAAAAATAAAATAAGGCTGAGTGTGTAGCTTGGAGGTAGAATGCCCCTGGGTTCAATCCCCAGTACCAAAAAAAAAAAGAAAGAAAGAAAAAGGTGATGTCTAACCTTCTCCTAGGATACACACATCACTAGTCCATTCTGAGTCTTGCCTAATATTTTTTTATTACAGATTTTTGCTACTTCAGGGAACCATGTTTCTTGGCTGATACACAATTGTAGCAGCTCCACACAAGAGCCATTCTTGCAAGAACAGTGTCTGATATGAAACAGACCTCACACTATAAAGAGAACACTATTTGTGATTTCCAAATTGGCAGCCATCAGGTTAGCTCCCTGCATGTCTAGGGATAATGTCCCCCCAGTGAATAGACTTGGAAATAGAGTAAAATGCTTTCTGTACATTATCACTCCCATTAATTTAAGCAAGTGTTGATCAGTATAAATTATTTATGTGAGCACTGGGAGCTGCCTCCCTAGGTGCGAAGCAATCTGGTAAAGATTTGCTATCATGCTGGTGAGTGTGTGTGGCGGGCGGGGGGGGGACAGTACATTTTGTGAGTCACAAAGTTTAGGAACATTAGTCCTTATGTTTACATTTGGAAATGAACTCTTGTTGAAGTGCCCTGGGGGAAAAATGGAAACCCAAATTCACTAATGGCATAGATCAAAATAATGGAGAACAAAACAAAACAAGCTGGTGAAGAGACTGGAGATAGAAATGGTCCACCAGGGCAGAGAAGGATTCGGATGGTAGAAGGATTGGCTGGCCTGTGCCTTCATGTTATTTCCAACAAACTATGTCCATTTGCCACAGCTTTCCCAAACAGGGAGGAGAAAGTGAGAAAAGAAAAGAGGGTGGACAAAGAAACAGCACCAATGCATTTTTTCCCTATATTTGTGGGTGTCTCTGTGTTTTGTTGTCTAGTTCCCCAAGGCAAGGTCTAGTTTCCCTACAGCAGATAAATGACAATTACAACAGTTATTTCTCTAACTGCTTCTCATACATTAATGCATTTAATGCTCACACCAAACTTGTGGGGTAGACATTATCATTGGCACCATTCTACAGGTGGGAAAACTGAGGAGCAGTGAGCTTAAGTACCATATTCAGCTTACACAGCTAGCAAGTCGAGGAGCCAGGAACTGAACCCAGGCAATAGTCTTCTAGGCATTACACTTTTACCACTGTGCTAAATGGTTTCCAGTCTGAAATTCACCTGCAGGGGAGTCTACATCTGAGCTACACTCCCAGCCCTATTTTATTTTTTATTTTGAAATAGGGTCTCACAGCCAAGCATGGTGGTGGATGCCTATAATCCCAGTACTTGGGAGGCCGAGACAGGAGGATTGCAGGTTGGAGGACAGCCTCAACAAGTAGTGAGACTCTCATCTACCTAGAGAGACCCTGTTTCAAAAATAAAAATTAAATAGGGCTGGGGTTTTGTCTTGGAGGTAGAATGCCCCTGGGTTCAATCCCAAGTACAATAAATAAATAATAAGTAAAGAGAGTCTCACTGAATTGCTGAGTAGCTCACTAAGTTGCTCAGGCTGGCCTGGAACGTTCAATCCTCCTGTCTCAGCCTCCCAAGTACTGGGACTGCAGGCATGGGCCACCACACCTGGCTCCTGTGGTGCTTCTTAACATCAAGTTTCCTTGGCAGGTGTATCAGAATCTCTGGGAGTTAGGCCTATGATTTTATGTTTAACAACTCTCTTTTGCACACTGAAGTTTGAGAATCACTGATTTCTAGAATGGAGAAAGGGGAATGGACAGAAAGAAACTCCTTTAGTTTCCCAGGGCCCCCCAGAAGATGCACTGTTAAATTTTCCAGATTTTGCAAATGTGATTGTGTCATGTGTAAATATGGTTTTACGTCTTCCTTTTTGATCCGGATGTCTTTTATTTATTTTTCTTGTGTCATTTCCTTGGCTGGAACCTCTAGTGCAATGTAGAAGAGAAGCTGTGGGTGCCCAGGGGGAGTACAGGCCGCCGGACGTGACCTCGCCCGGCCATATATACATGTACACATCCACGCCAAAGACGTACCATGCACGCGCACCACACTGACGTGGACATGCGCCATTTTGCCCGGAATCCTATATAAGGGTGGAGGGAGACTCAAATTGCTGGGTCTTTTCCTGCAGGTGGTGGCTCCTCATCCTTTCTTCATCTTGGGGTTCTCACTGCTGCAACCACAGGTGGCCTCTGACCAAGCCTCTGACAAAAGCAATGAAAGTAGACATCCTTGTCTTGCTCCTAGTTCTCCAGATTTCAAAGGGAAGAATTGATTGTTGTTACTATATTGGGAATTCACTATTGAAGGCCATAGTTTGGTATCTTCTATACCTAACCTGGATTTCATCAGGAGACACGTACTAGAAACACCAAATGTACTTCTAATTCATTTACAGACTGGAAGTGTGGTCTTCCCATTAAGGCACTGGGCGGAAGAGCCAGGGCATACAGATTCTTATAAACTCCTAATGAATGAATCAAAGTCTTCAGCAATTGTCCTCCAAACTCAGGGTAGGAACTGGGCATGTCGGTGGCCTCCTCTTGTGAGATTTGTTGAGATTAAATGAGAATTATTTTCAAATTATACATGTCTAAGTCGCATATAACTAGTACCAAGTAAGGATATTGCATTTTTAAAAAAGTTCCTAGGCCATTGTAATCCACTCTCTGGTTAAGAAACACTGCAGTGTAGAAGCCAAGATTTAGAGATAACCCAGTGTTTCCCGAATTCTGTATAGGTCCCCACAAATAGTACTCTCATAGAGATGAAAAAATAAAGTCTATGACTGTGTAAATTATCCCTAAACTAGATAGTGTAAATCAGCTATTAATGATGCTCACAGGTTCTGTGGATTAGGAATTCAAACAAAGCTTGAAGTGGATCCTTATTCTGTGCCATGATGTCGGGTGGAAGGCTTGAAGGCCGGGACCGGGATTATTGAAGGTTCTTTCACTAACCGCTAGTGGCCCATGCTGGTGGTCAGCTGGGATCTTCGTTGAGGCTGTTGGCCAGGCAACCTACCCATGGGTCCTGGGCTTCCTCACAACATAATGTCTGGGTTCCTAGGCCAAGAATTCCAAGGCAGAAGGTATATCACCTTCTCGGACCTCGCTTTAGAAGCCATGTAACATGCCAAGCATGGTGGCACACGCCTGTAATCCAAGTACTTGGGAGGCTGAGACAGGAGGATTGCAGGTTCGTAGCCAGCCTCAGCAATTTAGCAAGGCCCGCAGCAACTTAGTGAGACCCTGTTTTGAAATAAAAAGGGTTAGGGGTGTAGCTCAGAGGTAGAATGCCCCTGGGTTCAATCCCTAGTACCAAAAAAAAAAAAAGTCATGCAACACCTCTTTCATTGCATTCTACTCATTAGAAGCAAATTGCTAATGTAGACCATATATTTAAAGAAGGAGAAAAGCCAGGCATGGTGGCACATGCTTGTAATCCCAGTACTTGGGAGGCTGAGACAGGAGGATCGCAGGTTCACGGCCAGTCTCAGCTACTTAGTAAGGCCCTCCGCAACTTAGTGAGAACCTGTTTCAAAATAAAGAATAAAAAAATGGGGCTGGGGGTGTAGCTCGGAGGTAGAATGCCCCCGGGTTCAATCCTTGGCACCACAAAAAAAAAGGAGGAGGAGAAAAGAGTGTGGATGTACTTTAAAACCATCACAAGTACTACGGAAGAAACAATATAATAATAGTAAAAATAATAATACTATCTAACATTTATTGACCATTTAGGTGTCAGATCTGCTTCTAAACACTTTATGTAAATTACCTTTGGCCTCCCGTAACCCTGTAAAACAGATAATATTATTATCTCTATGTTATAGTAAGGAATTTTCAGCTGTATAGTTTGCCTAAAGTGTAACTTACTAAAAAATAATGGTCATGGGATGGAAGTGCACCCTAGCACCAGCAATATTTTCTTACTCATCACTGTGTATTATACTAGAACATGGATTCTAGTCCAAAATTTGGGGAGGAATCTATAATGCTCCAAGTGTTCACCATTCCCAAACTTCCTTCAGGAAAGATGACCATTCTGCTTTGCCTGTCTGTCTCATCTTGGTTGACCAGGGATGGACACCTCCCTGGGTAAGACCTCTGCTTGTAATAACTCTGAAGTCTGGTGCCAGAGCTCAGTGGAGCTACTGCAGAGTTACTACATGAACCCATCAGATCCTCCCTCCCAGAACTTGAATCTAAGGGGAGGTGCGCAGAAGGCAGGAGACACACAGAAAATAAGTGAGAAAGCCTCCACAGGAAACAGAAGCCCTGGTGAGAAGCGGAGTTAAGAGTTTGTATGAACAAGAGCAGTGAAAGCAAATGCAGAGAGCACTTAATGCCCACAATAGTGAAGGACTAAAGCGGGCAGGCAGAGGCCCCATCTAGGGAGCCTCTGCCATAGTGCAGGAAACGGACCAAGGATACATTTACTGGAGCGGCTCTTAGGTGCCTACAGTGTTTAGCCCTTGATAAAGTTTTGCCCTGTTACTACTAACATCCCCTACCCTGTACATCCTTAAAATAAGTGCTCATTGTCTCAGCTAACTGTGAGCTTCTTTCTGCTCCTTATGAATTCAAATACCCTCCACCTACCAATTGTGCAGCTAACGAGTCATGTGGCCCGGACAGGTCACCTCCCTCCCCTACCTCAGTTTCCTCAGCAATAGAGGAGGTTTGGACCAGATACCTTCTCAGTTCACTGCCAGCTCCACTGTTTATTATTTCAAGCTTTGGCATGAGGGGTTTTGGTTGCAGGAAATGTCTCCACTTTCCTTATTCCTAGCCCTGTCTCCAGCCACAGACCGATTTAAACCTGGGGCGTTTGTCTCATAAGGACTCCAGGGGCAGTGCCGGTGTGCAAATGAGCAGCCGCCTGGTGGCCCCCATGCAACCTTGCCCAGTTGCTGCGTGCTTTCTGTCAAGGTAGCTGGAGAGTGTGTCCTGACCCTGCCTTCTTTCATTTATCAAGAGGCCTTGTTTGCTACAGAGAGATGAAAATAAACTATGGGAAGTTGCAAACATACTGATGGGAACCAAAGTAAAATAAGGAAAGGCTGCTGGGTTTGGTGTGGTCAGAGGTGACGGTGACGGTATCACTGTCCAGGAAGGAAAGCAGGAAGGATGGTTTTACAGATGCTGCCTAAAATTCTGTTTCCTCCAAGCAGGATTCACAGTGGAACAAACCAGCATTTGCATTTCAAAGACATGGAAACTACAACAAAAAATAAAAGACAGAATTTTAGACACACAAGGGCCCACAAGGACTCTGTGTTAACCTCTGTCCCCTCACACTTCATCTGCCCCCTCCCTACATGAGTTTGGGTTTGGAGGAAACTGTAGGCAGGACTCCAGGCAAAGCATTTGGAGACCTGGAAGCAGTCTGGCTCTGAGACCAGCTCACTGTGTGACTATGGGCAAAACCTTCTTGGGGTTCTCAGTCCTCCCATTGTTCACTAAAGATGGCATTGTCTGTTTCTGCTTATGTCACTAGAATTCCATGTCGGTTACTGAGATATGGGGTGCTATTGTCTCCAGTTTCTCAGTCAATTCCATGCACTATGCCAAATATTTAGAGAGGGACACAGGTTAACTTTTTCAAGCCTTCAAGGAATTGTTTTATATATCACCAGTGTATTGAACTAAATAACAGCCTTGAATGGTGCACTTATGCACAGAATGGTATGAATGGTGCCCTAGAGGCTTGAAAGAGTTAATGGGCCTGCCTCTGGCAGCGATGATTGGTGCCAAGACATGACATAAGATATAAGAAAGAGAAGGCTAGAACATCTTTACATGGGGGAAAACTTTAATGTTCCATTAGTAACAACTGGATTGTATTTTCCTTTCAGCTCCCCTCCCCCACCTAGTGTCTGTCTGTCTGTCTCACATACATACACACACACACACACCCCTTGTTATTATGTTGCTGAGTCCATTGGGAAAACCAAACTGAGCTGAGGGGCTGAGAAGGCGCTTTGGGTTCCTGGGGAAAGAAAGAAAATACACCTGACTCGGGACGTCCTTTTGTACTCTAAGAGTTCACTGGTTATGGAAATTTTTCTTCCTCTTTTATTCCCCCTATTAGCAGAAGCCTTGTTACTGACCTGAGGGTCATGGCTGATTTATTTCAACCTGGGATCCAAAGAAGAATCAGCCTCCTGTGAAGATACTAAGAAACCTAGAATAACAGGTAGCAAACCTCCACTGATTGCCAGAAGGAAATGTCAAAATTCCTGAGCTTGAAATTCAAGGATCTTCCCTATGTGGTGCTGACCTGTTTGCTACCACTAGAATGGGAGCTTCCTGGGAGCAGAGCCTGTCTTCATTGGTCATTACGGCATTTTGTGTCTGTCATTTTGACCCTGAGGACGTTGCAAGCCTAAGGACAGTCTGACGTCTGTTAATATGGGAGAACAGCTGCAGCTTCTTTCTCTATGTCCCTCTGGGCTTTTTCCCCTGGTGCCCTCATTTTTTGTGCTCACCCTTCTATCAGCCTTACCCACTCCAAAATTGACTGAATAAAGATTGCTATGCAAAATATTTTCTTATTAAAAGTTTCAATGTTAGCCAGGTATGGTGGTGCATGCCTGTAATTCCAGTACTTGGGAAACTGAGACAGGAGGATCACAGGTTCGAGGACAGCCTCAACAAGTAGAGAAACACTCAGCAACTTAGCAAGACCCTGTTTCAAAAACAAACAAAGGCTGGGGGTGTAGCTTGGAGGTAGAAAGCCCCTGGGTTCAATCCCCAGTACCACACAAAAAATTTTTTTTCAGTGTTGCTATAATTCTTACAAAAGTGATCATATTAAAGTTCTCTGGGTTAAAAGATATAAAATTAGTTGTGTACTTTTGTTTCTCAGTATAACTTAATATATAAAATAGTGCCTGATATGTAATTCGCCTTCAATAAATATTTGTAGAATGAGCGGATGAACATTTTATTTCCCATAATCTCACTGTTTTCCTTTTTGGTTTTGCAACAGGTAGTGGTCCAGCAGGTAGATAAGAGTGATGTCAGGATTGTGAATTCCAATTCATGTATTGTGTTTGTGGTGGGAACTGTAGTGAATTGAAGAACACATGTCACAGGTACAGTGAGAAGTTCCTGTCTGTTGTTTCCACAGAGGAGTATTGGGCTAGTTTTGCTAGGTATTCATATTTTCAAGGGAAGTTGAAAATCTTTATTTGCACATGAAATCTTTACATTTTCAAATAATGACTCAAAATTTTATAAGCATGCCATACAATAATACAAGAAATTTAAGTAGGGCTGGGTGTGGTGGCACACGCTTGTAATCCCAGTACTTTGGGAGGCAGAGACCGGAGGATCCGGGTTCGCGGCCAGCCTCATCTCTCTCGCTCTCTCTCTCCCTGTCTCTCTCTCTCTCTCTACTTAGTGAGGCCCTCTGCAACTTTGTGAGACCCGGTTTCAAAATAAAGTATAAAAAAATAGGGCCGGGGGTGTAGCGCGGAGGTAGAATGCCCCTGGGTTCAATCCCCAGTACTGCAAAAAAAAAAAAAAAGAAGAAATTTAAGTAGAAAAAAAGATATACCATATTCATGGATTAGAAGAGTCTGTATTATAAAGGTACAAATTCAACCCAAATTGACCTATATATTCAATATGACTCCATTTTTTTGTATGTATGAAAATTAATGAACTAGTTTTAAAATTTACCTGAAAATACAAGTAGTCAAGAATAACCTAGGCAATCTTAAAGAACATAACAAAGCTGAAGAAATTACATACTACCAGATGCCTTAAATGAGTGCAAAGATAGACAAAACAGAGTCTCAAAACAAAAATGACATATAATACTTACTTGATTCATAACATAGGTGACATCGTAGTACAGTGAGTAAGGATAAAATTTTAAATAATGGTCTGGGAGAACTGGATATTATGCTGTGGAAAAAGATAAGTCCTGATCTCTTCCTTACACAATATATAAAAATCAATTCCAAATGGGTTGTGTATGTGATTTGAAAAGTAAAGCAATAGTATCTAAGGAAGAGAACATAGAAGAATATCTTCATGGCCATCAGGGAAGCAAAGATTTCTTAAACCAGATATAACAAATAGCCCTGAGTTCAATCCACAGTACCACAAAAAAAAAAAAAAAAAAAGATTTGGGAGCTGGGCTTGGTGGCACATGCCTGTAATCCCAGTACTTGGTAGGCTGAGATAGGAGGATCGCAGGTTCAAGGCTAACCTCAGCAATTTAGTGAGACTCTCAGCAACCTGGTGAGACCCTGTTTCAAAACAAAAAATAAAAAGGGATAGGGGTGTAGCTTGGAGGTAGAATGTCCCTGGTTTCAATCCCCAGTGTGTTTACACACACACACACACACACACACACACACACACACACACAATTTTGGGGCAAACAAATGTAATTAGAAATTTTGTGGAGTCTGTCGATCTGAATTTTGTGTCATCTGTCCCAGGGCAAATTCTGACTTAGTCAATCTGGTGTACCCACCATTCACATACCTCTGTTAATTCTGTCCCTTGGCTTTTCCCTATGCACTTTATCTGTTTGGAACTTTCTCGCTAGCCCTTTCTACCCTTCGACCTTTCAAGCCACAGAGCTCTGCACTTCTTTAGCTTTTTTAAAAATTCTGTATTGCCCATTTGGGTCACAATATGGTTTTTTAGTACACTGTATGTATGTATGTATGTATTGTGGTACAGAGTATTGAACCGAGGGGCATTCTACCTGTGAGCTACACCCCCCAGCCTTTTTTAAGTTTTTGCTTTGAAACGGGTCTCGCTAGGTGACTGAGAGTCTCACTCAGTTGCTGAGGCTGGTCTTGAACCTGCGATCCTCATATCTCAGCCTCCCAAGTACTAGGATTAAAGGCGTGTGCTTGTCCCTGGCATATTTTATCTTTTCAGAGTAGTTTCATGGTTCCTAAATTCTAGATTTTATATATACAGACAAAATGATAAAAATAAGGAGCATGTGGCTTTTATCATAAGGCTAAATGCACTGCATCTAAGAGACCTTTATTTTGTAGTGAGTTAATCTTTCTTTATTCCTTCAGTGTTAAGATAAATTTCTCTTTCACCGAATGATCAAATTAATCCATGGAGATAGTATAAATACTAAGGATTTGGGGATCACACTGCTAGTGTCCAGATGCCCCGGCGCTGTTGGCATCATTGTCTTTTGTGTGTCTCAATTTCCTTACCTGAAAAGTAGGAATGATATAGGGCTGATAACAGAATATGTGTATATAAAACGTCAGAGGGTGGCTGAAAATTCTAAATGAAATAAAACTTTGAATCATGACTGACACATAGAGTACAGTCTGTAAATGTTAATCTTTTTGTTGTTGTTTAGCTAAACAAAAGAAAAAGTTGACATCTCTATTTTGTCTGTCCCTCTCATTTTTCTTTCCCTGAAAAGCTACTAGTCCACAAAATCCAAAAGATTCAGATCTGTGCAACTGGATTGTGTGACCTCTGAGAGCATGGTTCATGCTTTAATATTTCTTTTAAGCATTAATAACATATGAATAGTTGTTCAAATGTATTGATAAAGTGCTCATTTCTTTTTATAGTCTCAGTTTCTTCTAAGTCTATTGGTATACCTCTATGGCTAAATACAGTATGTCTCCATGGTGAAATGCATAACTTACTTATGTGTATACATACATTCACTAAATAGCATTTAGCATGAATTAAATATCAACCTCAAAATTTAAAACTTCCATTGTAAATTCTGCATCCCTTTCAAGATTTTTTTCATCAACAAATGGTCAAGAGTAATGCCGTAAGAATAAAAACAAAAATGCAAACTGGGGACACAATCCCCCCTGAGGCTCAGACAATCTGCTGTCTTTTGGTATAATTCGCTTAGGGATAAGAAGATCTTAGGAAAATGCACAATACAGGATAGATATCAAACACTCAGCAAATACTCTGGTTGAGTTTAATTAGCAGTGATCTTTATGATGCTAAACTGATTGTTTTTTAAACATCTCTGTCACTGACGATTGGCTGGGGCAAAGGAAGCATTAGTAACTCTCTGAAAGCTTCAGGCACCACAGCAGAAGCTAAGAAAGGTGTTTCATCAACCTTTAACTGGCTCTGGATAAAATTCCAGGCTGTGGGAGTGCGAGAAAGAACAAAGGAATTAGAGTTGTAAGTATAGAATATCTGTGCAGTAAAGGAGGACATTCCCTTCCTCTTTTCCATCCTTGTAATCTTCAGTTAAAAAAAAAAAAAACCACAACAAAACAGTGCCTGCTTTCTATATACAACCTTTATCTGAGATTCCCTTGGGTTATATTTTTTTCAAGGCTAAAATAAAGGGGTAGACCTAATTTCTTTGACCGACTCCAATTGAAGTCACTATGTTAACCATAGTAGAACTTCAAGGGAAGATTAGAAATTTACCAGGAATAATCAAAGGACGGAATCTTGACGTTAATTCTTATTTGACTCACATAGCCTTTTCTTTTAAAATTTCCATATGAAATTTATGTTGTAAGATGGTGAGGCGGCAGTGTGGGGGAAATCGGGACTCTCTTAGAGATTTTTATTAGGATGGCAGAGAGGCACAGGTGCATAGTATAATTATTCCATCTACACTCGATTTCATTGCCAAGTGGGGCCAGTTGGTGTTTCTAAGGATTCCACTTGACTGACAGATTGCAGAAACTTGAGCACTGAGGCATGAGGCATGATAGGGAGACTGCTCATGTTTCCAAAAATGTGAAGAAAGCCCTCAAGTTCAAGGGGAGTGGTTAAACCAATATTACTAGGAAGGTGCAGACCTCCTCTAATAAAATTGCTGTCCAAGTTCCCAGTTGATCCTTTGACCTCAGAATCTGTGCCCTGTCTTCTAATTACTATCCTTCTATCAATAGGCCACACCTCCATTTATGTCTTTAAAATAAGACATAAAAGCCAATTGTTGCCACTTTGGCAGTAGTTGATTAGTAAAAGCTGCTTTTCAGGAAGAGGAAATAACACTGCTTCATACCAGAATTATCCCAGTTTATATATTGCATACATACGGGTATAATATGTACATTTTGATCAAAAGCATCTTTGTTTATGCTTCCTGCCCTCCTTTTTTTTTCGGTACCGGGGATTGAACCCAGAGGCGTTCTACCTCCACGCTACACCCCCGGCCCTATTTTTTATACTTTATTTATTTTTTTTTTTTGTGGTACCGAGGATTGAAAGCAGGGGCGTTCTACCTCCGCGCTACACCCCCGGCCCTATTTTTTATACTTTATTTTGAAACCGTGTCTCACGAAGTTGCGGAGGGCCTCACTAAGGGGAGAGAGAGAGAGAAGGGAGAGGGAGAGAGAGAAAGAGCTGAGGCTGGCTGTGAACCCGGATCCTCCGGTCTCCGCCTCCCAAACTACTGGGATTACAAGCGTGCGCCACCACGCCCGGCCTATACTTTATTTTTGAAACTGGGTCTCATGAAGTTGCGGAGGGCCTCACTAAGTAGAGAGAGAGAGAGAGAGAGAGAGAGAGAGGGAGAGAGAGGGAGAGAGAGAGCTGAGGCTGGCCGCGAACCCGGATCCTCCGGTCTCTGCCTCCCAAAGTACTGGGATTACAAGCGTGTGCCACCACGCCCGGCCTGCCCTCCTTTTTTCTTTATGAGTTGGGGTGGGATTTGGGTGTGGTGGCACACACCTGTAATCCCAGTACCTGGACAGCTGAGACAGGAGATTCACAGTTCAAGGCCAGCCTCAGCTATTTAGCAAGACTCCCAGCAACCTAGCAAGACCCTGTTTCAAAACAAAATATCAGGGCCAGGCGTGGTGGCACATGCCTGTAATCCCAGTACTTGGGGGACTGAGACAGGAGGATCGCAGGTTCTAGGACAGTCTCAGCAAGTAGTGGGACTCTCAGCAATCTAGCGAGACCCTGTTTTAAAAAAAATAGAAATAGGGCTGGGGGTGCAGCTCAGAGGTAGAATGCCCCTGGGCTCAATCCCCAGTATCATGCACACACACACACACACACACACACACACACACATACACAAAATAAATAAAAATAAAAAAGACTGGAGATGTAGCTTGGGGTGGGAAGTGATCCTCCCCTGTCTGATGATCTGAGAGAGTCTATGTCCTTTCTGTTCAGTAAGGTAAGAAACGTCCTACAGTCATTTCAAGTTACAGTCACAGTCTTAATTCCATCTTGATGCTGTCCAGTCCTATGCCAGTTCAAAATTCCAAATATAACTTAATGACAGATCTCTCCTGCCTGTTGGGTCCTGTTTCAGTCTAAAGCCTGCAACAGGAGAGGAGGTATGTTTGTCCCTTCTTCTTCCTCCTCCCTCCTTGCTCATCTCCTTCCTAGGATCAAGTGCAGGGGAGGGAGAGAGGAGACATGAAAGGATAGGACCACTGTCACTTGGCTAGGCGGCTTTGGCTCTCTGAGCTGACAGATGGTTAAAGACGACCGCCCTTAGAAATCTTGGCTGCAGGGACGTGGGACAAAAATGGACTCGGTGCACGGCAGTTTCAGGGCTTTTCTTTTGCTGCTCTCTTCCATGGAGGTAGTTCATTTGGCCTCCACGGATGCATCTGTAATCCAGGTACTACTTGCTCAGTCCTTGGCTCTCTGGGGTATGTCCCCAGATTTGGTTTATTAATGTCACCTCACACCTCCATGTGGTCCAACTCCACAGGACACGGCAATAACAGAGGCCATTCTCTCTCTCTCTTTCTCTCTCTCTCTCTCTCTCTCTCTCTTTCCCTCTCTTTCTCCCTCTCTCTCTCCAAACAGGAAGTGAAGTGGAGGCTGCTTCCCAGCTTCATTCCCTTCCACTAGTCTTTATCAATAAAGAAGAGAGTTGTGCCCCATGTCTCAACCCTCTGAGAATAGGACTTGTGCTTTGAACTACATTTAGCTTTTAGTCAACGGAAGGATGCAATTCTTCCTTTAAATGAACCTGCAAAGAGCTTCCTACCACACTTTTGTATTTATCATATATGCATTTCCATAAGTTTTTATTGTTCATGCAGATCCAGAAGGTACTAACTTTTTGAGTGAACAATTTCTGTCTGGTTGTCAAGTTAGTGGTCCTTAAAGAATGTTATGTTACAAGTCACAGTGATTAGCAGTTTACAACATAGATATTTCTTTAACAATCATCTTCCCTCTGACTTAGATTCCTGTTCCCACACTGATCTTATGAATGTCAAAAATGCTGACATTGTATTTATCTTCTGCAGATTGTGTGATTTTTATACTTGACCAGTTGCTATTTTAGATCTGTGTTGGGTCTGAATACAATAGTCAGTACCTTTGAGCATTACCACCTGTCTTTAACTTTTTAGCCTAAATTTTTTTTAATTATTAGCATTATATTTTATCAAATTCTTTAAGACATAATATATAAAATTAAGGCAAGTATAAATTAATGAATAAGAAAACAATAAGAACAAGCATAGTCTCTGTATGCTCTATGCTCAAGGATGGTTAAAAATAAAAACAAAACTAAAAAATGATACTGACAGAAAATTATGTAAAATTATATAAATGTCAAGATAAGAATTAATCAAATTTAAAGGTTGATATTCATAATTGAAGTGTATGCGCAAAATTGGTTACTTTACCAAGAGGATGTAATATCTTTTAGGAAAGTAAAACATAAAAGTTATCATTCCTTAAAAAAAGTTTATCTTTTTATACTGATTATATTATTTTAAATTTCTGGTGATATTGCCTGTTTTAGCCCGCTAAATTCTAATTGTCCATTTGGCACTAGATGAGTAGGCGTAGATTTTCTGGAGTACTGAGAAACAGTTGTATTTGTATTGTGTATGTTAAAATGATTTGGGCTGCAGCTCTGAGACTCCAGGAACTCTTGATGTCAGATATTAACAGTAAACAAAATGCAAGCTTGTTTTTTCTGGGGCACTATGATTATTACATGCTTAAATTAACTTGATAAATGTGACAGTATAAGTTGCTTATATGACATGACTACGGACACACATGCATATCTTGCTATCATAAATGAGAAAACCGTGCCACTCTGAAAGATCAACACTATCTGGCTAATGTACTCCATAGATTGTAAAGGAATGAAGTTTTCATTAACTGCTCGCATTTATGATTCGGTTGGTGCTCAGAGGTTTCAGATGCTGACCTAGATACTTCCAAGTCGCTTGCTTCTGGGAAAAATAATAGGTAAATAGACAACAACAAAAGCCCGTGCCCTAATTAAAATCCCCAAACAGTTTCATTTTCATATGCGTTGTCTTGAAATTGTATCAGTAGGTTAACAAAAATAGTTTTCTGGGTTAAATCAGAATTTAATGGCATCGTTAGGAGATGTCTGGTATAAAGGTATTGTCTTTCACTTCAACCAAAATACATTAGATTCCATTACAACCCTAATAAACTGGGAACTAAAGGTTTCAGTCTCTGAACAGTGTGACATTCAAGAAGCACAGTTCAATAGTCAGTCTCGTCTCTTCCCCTAAATTAAGAAGGAAATCTGTCCTTTACTTGGATCTCTCAAGGGACATTAAGGGGGATCCACATCCTAATCCTTACATCCTTTCTGCCCCTTTCTCCAATTCTTTTACACTTTTCTTAGTTGGAGCCAAGTTTCCTCTGCCCCATCTCCAGCCACCTGAATCCTCTCTGTCTGCAGCCGATGTGTCTTCCCTCTCCCTCTCACGGCTCCCTGTGAGTCACTGTCCCTCTTTCATTCTGTTCTTTTCTTCCTCCTCTTATCAGTCTGAGAGAAGGAAAGGGAGGGGATGCATGGGTCTTGTGATTACGGAATGGTGGCTTTGCGGGGATTCTGGAAATATTTCCATTTTAATCATTTTTATCTTGTTGCACACAGCACTAAAGAGTTTTAAATCTGGCTTTCTCCAGTGTTATTGATAAAAATACAGGGTAATTGGTATATAACCGTTTATAAATGAATGTTCTGGAAGGGACACAGTTGGGCACTATTGCTGACATGGTATTGTTCCAGGAAATGGTGTCAGTACTATCATACTCTCCGTTCTGTGCCCATCGAGGCAATAATGCTGTTTGGGCTTTGTGTCTCTTTATTTTATTTTATTTTATTTTATTTTATTTTATTTTATTTTATTTTATTTTTTGGCAGTACTGGGGATTGAACCCAGGGGCATTGTACCTCCGAGCTACATCCCCAGCCCTGTTTTTTGTTCTTTATTTTGAAACAGGGTCTCACTAAGTTGCAGAGGGCCTCACTAAGTTGCTGAGGCTGGTGGCGAACCTGGATCCTCCTGTCTCAGCCGCCCAAGTACTGGGATTACAAGCGTGCGCCACCACGCCTGGCTATTTTATTTTAGTGTGTTGTACTGGGGATTGAACTCAGGGCATTCTACCTCTGGGCTACATTCCCAGCCCTTTTTATTTTTTGTTTTGAAACGGGGTCTTGCTAGGGTGCTGAGAGTCTCGCTAAGTTGCTGAGGCTGTCCTCAAACCTGTGATCCTCCTGTCTCAGCCTCCCAAATACTGAGATTACAGGCATGTGCCACCATTACCAGCTATGTCTCCATCTATTTTAAACCTTTAAGAATGGTGCTGGGCACAGTGGCACATGCCTGTAATCCCAGTACTTGGGAGGCAAAGTCAAGAGGATCACAGGTTCAAGGCCATTGCGCAGTAAATTAGCAAGACTTTATTTCAAAATAAAAAATAAAATAAGTCTGGGGAGCTGGGCACGGTGACACATGCCTGTAATCCCAGTACCTGGGAGGCTGGGACAGGAGGATTGCAGGTTTGAGGCTAGCCTCAGATACTTAACGAGGCCCCCAGCAACTTGGCAAGACCCTGTTTCAAAAATAAATAAATAACGTAGGGCTGGGGGTGTAGCTCAGAAGTAGAAGCCTCTGGGTTCAATCCCTAATACCACAAAAGGAAAAAAAAGAGAGAATGTTGACAGAAGGATTTATCACTGCTTACGGTGGTGCCCAGCTTCAAACTGCTCCACAATCTGGCACCAGTTTCAGTTTCCTGCTTTGCTCTAGCCATGTTCCGCATCTCCAGTACATTATTTATATCTTTATTAATAGAGAAAACTGCCTTGGGTGATGGATATTCATGTGCACACACTGTCTGCCTTACTGGAGGAGAAGCTACACAGTGCTTTACACACAGCACAGGCTGAATAAATGAGGTTGGATTGACTTGAACTGCTCACTGGTTACAGATTCACACTTCAGCCAATCCACACTGTGACTTTGTCTGATGGATGGTGTCAGGGACCCATGGGGGCCAGATGCGGTGGCAGGGGAGGTTTCAGCGGTAAAGTCCCCAGCAAGAAGAAAGCGCGCAGAGTCGCCATCTGGAGGAGAACAAATAGCAGCTTTATTTTACAGACCCGTCCCTTATATAAGGTTCCGGGCAAAATGGTGCACATCCATGCCAGCATAACGTGCGCATGTGTGTTGCGTATTACCTACTCATGGTTACGTAACTATATACACATCTGCAGCTGTGTGGAATCATGTCTTCACCACCGGCCTGTACTTCCTCTGGGCCTCCACACTCCACCCCCTACAGGGTGGTGGTGTGTGACTTGACGCAGAGAACATTATATTGGGCCCAAAGACCACAGCAGCAATAGAGGGTGCAACAGGTGACTATTAGGCCTCCAATCACACAGGCGAGGATAGTCAATACCCATCTCTAGGAGGACCCCAGTGAGTTCCACCAGGTTGTAAGTTGGTCCTCCTAAAAGGCCTGAATAGCTTGTACCTCCATCTCTGCTAAGGCTTGCTGAACCTGCTGCTGATGGTCTGGAATGTAAACACAGCATTCTACATGGAGAAGAGCACACATTCCACCCTAGGCAACAGTGGGCATATCTAACTCCACTTTATTCTATAAAACACCTTCTGCATCTGGGTGGTTTTGTCCATTAAAAGGGAAAGAGCCCGATGGAACATATTTAAAGCTTCAGCAACATGTTGGGCTAAAGCTTCTACTTGTAGCTACATCTATAGTACCATTCCCTGGAACAAACAAGTTCTTGGGGGTAACCATCCAGTGTTTTGATTGGTCACAGACCAGTTCACCTGTTCTATACAAAAATGTGCTATGCTTACAAGCTCTACACGTTCCCCCATTACCCAGCCCCACCTGTTTTCTATAGTATATCCCAACAAGGGGGCATTATTATGGTCTCGGTGCAATAAGTCTTCTATTATGTGGAATTGCTCATCCCATTATGGGCTGCTATGGTTCCAGGTTCATAAGGTGGTCCAGTTATCTGCAGTAGCATGGGGGCGATTTGCCTCGGGAGACCTTTGGCTATTCCACTGGTAGCTCAGTGCAGACCCAGCAATGGGAGGTGTTGTACAGCCTTGCCAAGGTATGTGCCCAGGAAAGCAGGCTATTTCCTGCTGTTAACCTGGATGGTAGGACATGGGGGAGAGAGAGAGACCATCATAGGTAAGTTCTTCCCTTCTGGGAGGATGCTTGTCTTGCGTGAGAACAGTAGCTGGAATGACAGCCGCCCAGGGGGATGGTACCACACCAAAGCACTCTCAGTAGAAGGCATAGGGTTAGGAAAATCCTCCACAGTATACAATGGAATAGGCTGTAGTCTTATGACCTGTGTACCTTTCAAAATCATGCCTTCCACCCATGGGGGAAGTGTGATCTGTACCGGGCAGGGCCAGGTGGCTATCCAAGGGTCCAATTCTAATTGGGCCTTCTGCCCCAGGCCCCATGGCTCCAGGAGTGCAACCCATGGCCCCTGAGAAACCTGCACATGCCAGGGCCACTCCCAGACATCTTGCCACCCTGGGGCCAAGGGTTTAGGTACAGGGAGTAATAGGGCTCCTCCTCTCACCTCTGGTTGCAATTGGGGTTCCTCCAAGCTCATTATTACCTGCAAAGTACGGGGCATTCCTGCTATTACCTTATCTAAGTGGGTCTGTCCAGTGTGGTAAAGTTGGTCATTTTAAAGCTGTACTACCAAGCCAGGGGTGGTGGTGCATGCTTGTAATCTCAGTACTTGGAAGGCTGAGACAGGAGGATTGCAGGTTCGAGGACAACCTCAGCAATGTAGTGAGACTCTCAGCAACCCAGTGAGACCCTGTTTCAAAACAAAAAAATAAATAAATAAAATAGGCGTGGGGGTATAACTGGGAGGTAGAACGCCCCTGGGTTCAATCCCCAGTACTTTTAAAAGCCTCTCTACCACGGGCACTTGTGCCTGCTATCTCTTCCAGTGAGGGGGCCAAGGCCTTCAGCTTCTCTTTTAGGACTCTGTTGAAGTATTCAGTCATTCCGTCTTCTTGGGGCCAGTATGGAACATGAAACTGCCACTGTATGCCATTGTTCTTAGCCCAGTTCTGTACCTGTTGGCCTGTAAGATGAGTACCTCTGTCACTTGCCACTACCAAGGGTTGACCATAGCCACTTACAACTGTTCAAGGGTGGCTAGAGTATGTCTCTAGTCAGCCTGTGCTACAGGGTAGGCAAAATCCAAATCTGTGGCCATATCCACAGCTGTCAGAATATACCAGAGCCCCTTATTCATGGGCAGTGGGCCAATATAGTTAACCTGCCATTTGTGGAAAGGTTGAGTACCTCAGGGAACCTGTCTCATGGTTGTAGGAACCCTACGTCTCTGTGTTCTGCACACCAAGGCCACTGCTGTACTGTATCTTTGTGCTTGAGTGCAGGTAAGAGGCAATTTACACTGCTGGGCTAGGACCCCATGGTGAAGGCGACTACATGGCCTAACTTCTTAGGTAACCATGGCACTACTGACAAGTGCTCCGGGGGTAGCTGGAGAGCCCTAATTTTTGATAAAGCATTGGCAGCATCATTACTAGGGGCCTGCCAAGGCCTATGCCCTGGAACATGGTGTATAGTAGCTTCTTCCCTGAGGCCCCATTTCCACAGGTCCTTCCACATATCCTTGTTTCACAATGGGTGGTGCTCAATCAACCAATCTTGTGCCGCCCATTGGGGCAACCACAATGTTAGCCCTTGGTAGACTTCCCAGCTGTCTGTACAGACATGGAAGGGCCCAGTCTCCTTCATGAGAACTAACCAGACTATCTGCAGCTTGGGCCATTTGCTAGAGTGTTTAGCACCGGTTTCATACCAAAACATTTCCATGGCAGGCTACAAGGCCATAGCCGCCCACGTGGGTGGCTGTCCATGACAGGGGCCATCAGTATACCATGCTTCCTCATGCATAGGGGCTTTCCCTTCCTCATAGAGACTTTCCCTTCCTCCTACTTCCATGGCTTCACTTGGAATTGTACTGGCCCCAGCAAAGTATGTAACTGTTCAGACAAAGGGCTACTAGGAAACTGTGCTCGATGCTCTAAGTATGCACCCCACTTTGTCAGAGTGGGCATTTGGGCTATCCCTGTCTGGAAAGTCCAAGTCCAGGGCCTCAGCCAACCTTCAAAAGGGTAGGTGGTCTGCACCATCACTGACTTAGTACCTGTAATGGGTTCACAAGGTAAAAGGGCAGCATATATGACCACTAACTGTTTTTCAGTGAGAGCGTAGTATACTTTTGCTCCTTTCCAGAGCTGTGACCAAAATCCAATTGGGCTATTCCCAGCACTTTGTTTCTGCCATACCCCCATCCCAAACCTTGGACTATTAACAGGACTTGAACTATTAACAGGAAAAGAAGGGCACAGTTTACTACCCGCAAAGTTTATGCCTGCACCATCACCCGCTTGGTGGCTATAAATGCAGTTTCAACTTCAGTTGCAGTTTCAACTTCAATCCCAAGTTGCACTCTTATGGAGAAGGTGGTGTGAGGGATGCATAAGCAAACCTAAGTGGTATATAAATGTTCACCAAAGCCCCAAAAGAATCAGATACATCTGTAGCTGTTTGTTCCTGGTCTATCACTGCTTTGAATATCACCTGTTTGACCATTTCTGGTCTATTATGATTCATGTATGACCTTTGTCTTACCTGACCAGACAACTCCCAATAATTTGACTGAATACCTAGATCCCTAGGCCTTGTCTTCATTGACAGCTCATCCCCATTCCTGGAGAGTGGCTCGGAGGCTGCATGCAGCTGTTTCTAACTCTGTAAGAGAATCAGAGGTTAACATAACATCATCAATATAATGGCACAAATGTAGAGCCTCAGGCTTCTGCCAAGAGGCTAAATCCTGTGCCACCAGGCCATGACACAAGGTGGGACTATGCAGACATCCCTGGGGCAATACCAAAAAGGTCCATTGGCACCCTTCCCAGGTAAAAACAAATTGTTCTTGGCTTTCCAATGGAGAAAAAGACATCCGCCAAGTCTACAACATAATGGAACTGGCCCAGTTCATGTGACAGGCAATCCATTCATTCTGAAATGTTGGGTACTGCTGCATGCAAGGGCGGCGTCACTTCATTTAGCTCCCAATAGTCCACTGTCATGAGCCAGAAACTGTTAGGTTTTTGTACTGGCCATATGGGAGAGTTGAATGGGCTATGAATCAGGAAAATTATACTCACTTCTTCTACATTTAGTATCATTTGTCCAATTTCCTCATGCTCCCCTTGTAACCTGTGCTGCTGTACATTCACAATCTTCATGTCTCGGGGGAGTTGCAAGTGAGCATGATGGGGATGTTCTTGACCACACTCACCTGTAACCAGAATTCTCCAAGAGTGGTCTGCACAGTCAATCCCTGTAACACATCCACCCCCAGATATACTCAACTATTTGGGATATCTACACGCCATATCACTTAGGAGGCAGGTGTCTGATTCCCAAAGTCACCAGGGCACATCGAAATGTAATGAGAAATGTAATCATAACCCTCTATGGCAGCCTTAGATCGGGTAAATTTGTTCAGATTGCCTAAAGGGAGGGTGCTATCTGTTCCTGTATCAGTTAATGCCAAGATGCATTGCAAATTGTGAGGGAACCAGTAAATAGTCAATTTTAACTGCAGCTTCAGGTCAGCCAGTTCCCCCACTAACCTGGTACCCCAGCTGAGGTCTAGTCTAGCCGGCCACTGCCACTGCGGCAGTCCACAGTACGTGCCATCCACCAGCATCCTGACTTGCCCTATGTTACAGCCTGGGGCTGGCATGCCGGTCACCCCCGCACCCTCACCCCCCTGGCATCCATGCTTGCGCCGATACAGCTGGGACATTTCACCCAGCCTGCAGAGCTGCTGATGCCTGCTGGAATATGCTGCTTCAGCACTTTTAAAGCCTTCCAGACTTCTAGCTGGGTGCATAACTTGTCCCAATCCTCTGGCAGGGACCATGTCGCCAGATATTCTGCTACCGGGAACCACAGGGAGGCTGGAGGCCACATTCTCTCCACTTGGGTTGTACCTCCCAGGGCTGCTCCTCCAGAGGGGCACTGGGGGCACTCACTTTATCCTGCCGACTATGCCAATTGTCAGGGGCCCTGTCCTGGGACAGGTATAGGTGCAGGGGAGGTTTTGGCAGCAAGATCCCCAGCAAGACGAAAGCACACAGATGCACCATCTGGAGGAGAACAAATAGCAGCTGTATTTTACAGACCTGTCCCTTATCTGTAGGGTTCTTGGCAAAATGGTGCATGTCCATACCAGCATAATGTGCACATGCGTGCTATATATTACTTAGTCACATTTATATAACTATATACACATCTGTGACTGTGTGAGATGCGCATACATCTCGCTGTGTGTGGTCTTATCTTCACCACTGGTCTGTACTTCCTCTGGGCCCCCACAGGTGGCTAGCAGAGTAGCTGAGCTTTGTCCATGATTTTTTTTTTTTTTTTGTGTGTGTGTGTGTGTGTGTGTGTGATCCTGG
Organism: Glis glis; assembly: GCA_004027185.1. Taxonomy (NCBI): domain Eukaryota; kingdom Metazoa; phylum Chordata; class Mammalia; order Rodentia; family Gliridae; genus Glis; species Glis glis. Next base: position 29,060 of record PVJS01021005.1, read on the forward strand.
GGATGGAACCCAGGGGCATTCTACCTCTGAGCTACACCCTCAGCCCTGTTTTTATTCTTTATTTTGAAACAGGGTCTCACTAAGTCGCGTAGGGCCTCACTAAGTAGCTGAGGCTGACCATGAACCTGCAATCCTCCTGTCTCAGCCTCCCAAGTACTGGGATTACAAGCATGCACCACCACGCCTGGTTTGGTCCATGATTTTGAATGACAGTGACAGTAACAATGGAGTTGGCATCACCAGAATTTGAAGAGACTTCTCTTTACTAAACTCAGCAAACATTTCCTGAACAAAGATAATGTAAAAAACACTGAAGGAAGCAGGACGGGAGATACAAATTTAAGAATGACTTGGATTTTATCGTTGGGAATTTAATTGTACAATTGAATTTCACATGGACTATAAAATGAAGTTGAGAAGACCCATTATGTGCTGGCCTGTTAATGTCTATGAGGTATGAATGCATATATATATTTGGAATGTTTTCCATTCTGATTTACTATTTAGTCCTTAACTGGCAATGTATTTCAATATATTTTTTTAGAAATTACCATAAAATTGATAAGTAAAAGTTTACAATTAATGCTTGGAAGACATAAGAGGTAAACATTCCTCAGATTCCGCTGAGAAAAACCAGAGTGGTTGCATGGGCCTATAATCGCAGATACTCAGGAGGCTGAGGCAGGAGGCTCAAAAGTTCATGGGCAGCCTGAGCAACTTAATGAGACTCTGTCTCAAAAGAAAAAAATAAAAAGTGCTGGGGTGTAGCTCAGTGGCAGAGTGCCTTCCTTAGCATGTTCGAGGCCCTGGGTTCAAATTCCAGTCCCACAAAAACAAACAAAAAAACTTACACATACACACACCAGAGTGGTCATTCAAGTGATAAACTCCATAACATTAATGAAAACTGTGGTGTCTTGCCTAGGCATGGAAAAAGGTGAATTGTGTACCACAGGGGGTGTGAAATAAAATAAATGAGGTTAAAAAGGGGATAAGCAAGGAAGAAAAGGGGACTGTAGCCTCACATCTAAAACCTAGATGATCACCCTCACCTCTAGTCCCCATGCCTGTTTTCCTCCAAGCTTAATTCTTAAAGACCCAGTAAACCTTAGAGCACTCTAAGTCCTATTAATTGGTACCCATATATCTTGTTAGCTCACAAATGTATTTCAGACTGGTCAAAAGAAGTCTAGAGAAAGATATCCCAATGATATGGGTATAGCCTAAGTGCTATCCACCAACCAGATAACATCAGCCTGAAGATTCTAAGAACCAGACCACCGTTGCCTGCCCTGCAGACTGACGCCACCCACGTACCTCTCATGCTCACCATTTACAAAGTTTGCTGTAAAAGAAGAGCCACGCTCCTCCAGAGGGGTCTCTCCATCTCTCCTCTCTGCCTCTCCATCTCTCCCTTTGTCTCTCGGCCGGTTTCTCTCTCTCAGGAGATGGCCTGCATTCTCTATTGAAAGTGTATGTCTGTTTCCTCTAAATAAACCTGCCTGTATCTCTGCTGTTTGTGTTGGAAGTTCTTTTCCAAACCGTGTCCATGCCACAACAAAAACTACTGCTGAGTCTTTAGTGCTGGACTTTCTGGGCTCTCTGAGCAGGGTAACTCTCCAACTGGTAAACACTGACAGGCTGAAACTCCTCTTGGGTGGGCTATTGGTGTTTCCATTCTCCTGGCCCAACTTCTTTATACCTCCTTGACCCACATTCCCACATCCTGACATGTTCTCCAGTAGCTGTTTAAACTGTATTCCATGAACTGACACAGGCTGAACTTTTGTTCAGTCTTTTTTGTGGTGATGGGGACTGAACCCAGGGGCATTCTACCTCCTAGCTACACCCCCCAGCCCAATTTTATTTTTTGTTTTGAAACAGGGTCTTTCTGGGTTGCTGAGAGTCTCACTCCTTGCTGAGGCTGTCCTTGACCCTGCAATCCTCCTGTCTCAGCCTCCCAAGTACTGGGATTACAGGTGTGAGCCACCATGCCTGGCTTCGTTCAATCGGTGCCGTCTGTATGCAATCTATTTTATGAAAACACAGGAAAATAAAACTAGAAGAAACTACATGGTGGTATTAGTAATGGGAAGAGGGTAAAGAGTGGTAGAAATAGCAATAGTAGTACATTTGCTAGTGATAGTAAAGTGTAGTAGAAGTCACAGTGTTGTGGGCTGATTGTGCCCTTCCAAAGTTCATATGTTGGAGCTCTAACCTCTAATACCTTAGAATATGACTGTATTTGGAGATGAGGCCTTTAAGGAAGTGATTAAGTTAAAATGATTTTGTTAATGTGGGCCATACTCCAACCTGACTGGTATCCTCTGTGGAAATAGAAACACCAGGATGCATGTGCACATAGGAAAGGTTCATTTTATGTGTTAATTTGACTGGGCCATGGTGCCTAGATATTTAGTCAAACATTTTTCTAGGCATTTCTGTGAGGGTGTTTCCAATGAGATCCACACTGAAATGGATGGATTTGGAGTAAAGCCAATTGCCCTCCATAATGTGGGTGGGCCTCATCTAATCAGCTGAAGGCCTGACTATAATAAAAGGCTGACCTCCTCCAAGCAAGATGAAGTTCTGAACTGGATGTGATGGCGCCTGTGATTCCAGTTCTTGGGAGGCTGAGACACAAGAATTGCTTCAAGGCCACCCTCAGCAACTTAGCAGAGACCCTGTTACAAAGTAAAAACTAAAAAGGAGCCTGGCGTGGTGGCACACACTTGTAATCCCAGTACTTGGGAGGCTGAGACAGGAGGATCAGGGTTTGCGGCCAGCCTCAGCTACTTAGTGAGGCCCTCCACAACTTAGTGAGACCCTGTTTCAAAATAAAGAATAAGCCAAGCGTGGTGGCGCACGCTTGTAATCCCAGTACTTGGGAGGCTGAGACAGGAGGATCAGGGTT